>JAHHUM010000916.1:378787-563727 GCA_036173005.1 Crenichthys baileyi
TGGAGGAACTGGGATCTTGCAAGGAGATGCTGAGAAAAGCGGAAATGGAGAGGGGAGCCTTGGATGTGAAGCTGAAACATGCCCGCAACCAAGTGGATGTGGAGATCCGGCGCAGACAAAAGGCTGAGGCTGACTGTGAGATGATGGTATGGTCAGTCAATGCAAACCTTTGTTTTATGGTTTTCCTTCAAGCAGCTTTTAATTTTCTCCACTTACGATTTAAATATACAGGATCGTCAAATTCAGTTGATCAGGGACCTCTTAACCAGTGAGGGATCCACCAACAGCATCCAGCTGAGTGCCGAACAGCGTTCCGCTCTAGCCTTCCTTAATACAAACTGCCAAACAAACAACCAGAATACCAGTCGGAGGTAAGATAAAGATGTTAAATACTGTCACCTTCTAACCTGCATTCTTGGTAGTTTGGTGCTTTTTAAAATTGTTTTAAACATGAAAACAAGCAACACTGGATGGCCATTTATGGCAAATATAAACTAGATTGCTAATATTACATGTATTTTTATCTAGAGATTTATATCTATATCTGAAGTAAGGCAGGTAACATCTCTGCAGACCGCACACTTACTACAAACTGCTCATACGTTTACCTTCAGACCGGCGCTACAGAGCACTTTTTACAAAACCCAGCCACCACAGAGAACGTTTTCTTTCCCCAGGCTGTCTCTCTGATGAGCACTTAACAGTCAGAGTGCCCAGATCAATAACATACACATTTGTGCAATTCAATCTTGTCTTTCTTTTAGCAAAAACACTGCAGATATTCATATTTACAAATGAATATGTTTATTTCCCTTTTTTATATTTCTAGAAAAAAAATTTCCTTAGAGCAAAGTGAAACCGAAGCCAAATTTGTTGTTTGTGTGCACAAATTTGGCAACTAAAGCTCATTTTGATTACATATTGCCAATTTACAGAAAATCTAACCTCAAGGCACTTCACAAGATGGATTCAATTCATTTCCAGAAATATATAATCAATTCAATCATATTGATAGATTTAAAGACGTACATTCCTATTTGATCCTTATTGTAATACAATGCAGTCAAATTCAATTTATAATGCCAATTAGTTAAAAATATTCTAAGGAACCCCAGGCGATTCCATATGTCATTGACTTTGCAGCAATTTGTCATTCCAAACAAGCACATGGTGACAGTGGAATCAATTGAGTCACAAACTCTTCCTCTCTCACTTCCACTGTGAGTTTTAAAATGGATTTGATTTGCCAAACTCAAAAAAATCTTTGTTGCTTTTTGCAGATTGGTGACAATAGACGAGTCTGCCTCCATCTTGTCAGATATAAGCTATGACAAAACAGATGACTCCCTTGTAAGTACTTTCCTCTTTCAGGATAATCTCCAGTCCAGAGAAGATCTCCTGTGTGACGTGTGTTTTAGATTAGTATGTGACGCGATATGTTTTATGTGTTGCAGAACTGGGATTCCTCCAACATCAGGACGGTACGACTCAAGAAACGCGAAAAAAGGGTATGTTTTGTTATACATTTCTTTTTTATTAAGAACAGAGTCAAGCAGTGGCAGCGTATACTGCTGATGATTGAATAAGATAATCTTATTTATCCTCGCTGGATGTACTGGATCTGTTTAACCCATTAAAGGCTGTGGTGACTTAAAATAAAATAATAAAATCTAAACATTTACTTGAAATCTAAATGTTTTCTGCCAAATGTTATATATTGTCTAATATTGTTTATTCTAAAATCCTTTTTTCAGACACTATTGTGTGTATTGTAAATGCATTTGTTCTTATATTTGTCAGTATTTAAAGACAAACTCTTATTTTTTATGGAGTGTAATATAATTTGAAACACATGCTCTGCAGATCACACTTCAAAAAGAAAGAAAGTTGTTGTTGTTTGGATAACGTTGGTTACGAGAATCCTTGGTTGTTAAAATGTGTTCTTCAAACAGAAGTAGAAATTACAGAGTGATGAATGAAAATATGTGGTTAAAAAGCATAGGTGTCATACCTTGTGCCCTGATTTCAGCGCTCCTCAAGAAATCTCATTGATGGTCCTCCAAGTGCTTCTAAAAGATCACGATCGACAGGCAGAACCTCAGAAAGGGTATGCATCGACATTATCTGCATGCTATCATGTGGCGTGCAATTTGTCACCATTGGTCACAGCTACAATCAAACGTATATTTCAGGACTTTATTCTCTTAGCAGGCAGAGGCTTCCTGCAGCCAAGTGCAACATTTTCCATACATTTGTCTGATTTAGCTTTGTTTGTGATTATTCTTATTGTGTGTTTTGATGCGACAGGGAAGTGAGACCCTTGTGACCAAGACAACAGTGACCGTGCCTGTGAATGGAGGACCTGTTGAGGCAGTTTCTACCATAGAGACTGTTCCTTACTGGACTCGCAGCAGGAGAAAGACTGGTAAGATTTCTGTTACATTTCCATCATGTAAGACTGTTGAGCTGCAGGCTCTATGTTCATGATGAGGATTGAACTCTGTAGGGATGTGCATTGAATCAAATCTGTGTTTCTGTTTCTAGTTTAGCTCCAAGCGATCAGGAAAAATAATTAATTTAACAAAAACAATTGGCAAAACTATTTCGCCACATTCTTCTTTGCAAGCATGCCATTATTTTGTGCAATAAATGCTTTGTGTCAAAGCTCAACTAATAACTGATGTCAATAATGACCAAATTAATTGTGGTGTTCTATAATCAATCTAGTAATGCTGTGATGTGCTACAATAATTTATGTTTATCATCATACTGTGAATGCCATAGACTCCTGTTTTATTAATCAAGAGAATTTGGTTTTTCTGGTTTGCCATAATTATATTGCAGTAGATGAAGTTTATTTCGTTCATCTTCCTCGGTGAGTGTCATGTACCTTAAAGATTGTGATTAACTTTCTTCAAGACCGGTTCCTATGTAGTTTTGAGGTTTTTGGAAAAGTACCACATTTGATTTGATAATTTTCCCAAGTCTTTTAGACTTTAACAAAAAAACCCCCAAAAAAACGTATTTCTAAAAAAGAACCATGTATACTTAGATGTCAGCCTTTTTTCATTTTTAATTGGCCACATCACAACTTGAGTTTTTGTCAACTCATTTAGTGTTTAAGTTGAGTTAGTGAAAGACCAATGAATGCCAACTTATTTAAAGAGATATCCCTTTCACCTTTTTGGGCCTCTAGATCTCAACTGAATCAGTGGTTTCTAAAATGGGTCATGCTGAGTCAAACAAAGCCCCTTTTTGTTGAAAAAAAAGCAGACTTTTAAAGATCACTATTTGTATTTAGAACAACACAATCCAGGTCAAGTATAATATGAGCTAACTTGACCCAGATGACAAAGTATGGAAATGTCCCTTTACTCCACTGCTTATTTGGAAGTCAACTCGAGCTTTGTGCTGTTTCTTGATTTGTGAGACATGCACATTAAATTCAGTGTTTTGTTCATATACTAAAAACCTCCGTATCTTGAAATTGGAGTCTGGAAAATTATGGAACGTTGAAATTGGGAATTTGTAGGGGTTTAGTTTAGATCTTATCAGAAAATGAACAGTTAACTGGTTACATGTATGTTCACGTGTGCAGATCAGTTTCGGGCTTTTCTGAGTGCATGTTTTAAGCCTGTATCTGCCATCACTAGATTTCAAAACAAGTTTGTCCCCAATTCTCAGATAAAAGGATAAAACAGTGATGGGATTACATTTATAGGTCTAAAGGTGATGTAATAAAATGTTTTTGTAGTGAAGGCATTGTATTTTCTGCTCTATACATGCAGGGTAAAGACATTTACTTGGATTTGTACATTATTATTTTTTTGCCTTTTTTAATTAATATACCTAAAGGTTTAAGTAATTAGCTGATAGTCAAGCAGTGGCGGCGTATACTGCTGAGGATTGAATAAGATTATATGATTTATCCTTGTTGGATGTTCTTTCCCTACTTGGATCTGTTTAACCCTTTAAGGGCTGTGGTGACTTTTAAAAAAATAATACAAATCTAAACATTCACATCAGATCTTAATGTTTTCTGCCAAATGTTATTTGTCTAAAATTGTGTTTAGTCTAAAATCCTTTTTTCAGACACTATTGTGTGAATCGTAAAGGCATTTGTTCTTACCTTTGTCAGTATTTAAAGGCAAGCTGAAAATATTGATCTGAATTTGCACTGCTTCTGGTTGGGGGAAAAAAACATGTGAGGTTTGTTTGGATAACATATTGGTTACAAGAATCCTTGGTGGTTGTTAAAATGTGTTCCTCAAATGAAAGTAGAAATTATCTGTTGTGACTTACGCAAATAGAGAGAGCACCATATTTCTGGCACAGCTCAGCCTGTATAATTGATTTCTTTTTAAGTGTTTTCTGATAACTGTGGAGTAACTCTGACACAGATATTTCTATTGAATCTCTCCTGCTCAGCTGCCATGGAGTGGGACTCTGAATCTGTGAAGTCTGAGGCTGTTTTTAAGGCACCCGACTATCCAGAGGGAGAAAATAAAGCTGAGCCCAGCACTCCACAAAGCAAAGGAGGTGTCCGCCTGCACGAGTTTGTCTCCAAAACTGTACGTTTATCATTTATACTCCAACTGTAACGCTATTTTCTTTGTAACGGATTTTAAAGTTGGTTCTGATTATCTTTAGCATAAATATTTTAGTTGAATCATTTCATATCTGTAGATTCTGACATTATTTTGTATCTGAGGTTTTTCTGCAGTTTTGAGAAATAAGACTAATAATAATAAGTCTAAAATGAATGTGTCAGCTAACAGCTGCCTCTTACAGGTGATTAAACCTGAATCCTGTGTGCCATGTGGAAAAAGGATCAAGTTTGGCAAGATTTCATTGAAGTGCCGTGACTGCAGAGTGGTCTCGCACCCTGAATGTCGTGAACGATGCCCGCTGCCATGCATCCCCAACCTGGGTGGCCCACCAGTCAAAATTGGGGAGGTATATGGTGACATCTTTATGAACTTTTCACCTGATGTTCAGCCTCAGGTTAACCAGGTTTCCTGCTTCTTTTACACCTCAGGGCGTCCTTGCAGACTACGTTCCAGACACAGCTCCCATGATTCCTCCCCTTGTGGTCCACTGTGTGAGTGAGATTGAACAAAGGGGTCTGCACGAGGTAAGCAGTGCTATACTCTGATTTAATACCAAATTAGAAAGAGCAGTAAAAACCTCCCATACTACAGTTATATTTGATGTCTTGCCCTTTAGTCGAGACAAGAGACTTATAACTAAGTTTTGCCAATCTGTTTTTGTGAGAATACATTTTTTTTTCAACTGAGCTGCACAAAAGCTTTAAATCAGGGTTGATCAGTCTGGTAAATAATTTAAAAAAATTGCAACAGTGAAAAGATGATAAACTTTTTTGTTCCATTTTAAATGGATTCATACTATTTCAACCACATTTTCTCTTATTATAACATCATATTATTTAATTTGGACTTTATGTGAAGGAAAGTAAAACTTCAGTCTCTACATGTGCATATCTGGTGGAGACACACCCCAGAAGACCTGCTGCTGTAACTGCAGCTAAAGGTAGTTCTATGAAGTATAGACTAGTACTGGGCAATAACATGAATGTAAAACAAAAATGTCAGGAGCAATTATAATGGTAGGCTTTAATAAGACTGACGATACATGTGTCCTGAGAAAGTGTCATTATTGATCTATTAAGTCCTATGCACAGTCAATGTTTAGTTGGTGGCAGTTTTTGAAAGAACATCTCACCAGTAATAATGTTTTATTTCTTATTTTTTTATTTCAGTTTGTTTTGAATCAGATGCCATTTTAGAAACTAGGCTTTTAGGATGAAACTGTATCGTTATAATTATTGAAACCGTTCAATACAGGGAAAAAGCATCACAATGACCTTTTTGTCCATATCACACCGCCCCAGGCTGAACACAGATTCATTTAAAAATAAAAAGCTAAGGATTGTAAATAAGTTTGAGCTGTGAATAATTTTCCTTTCGCTTAATAATTCTGCATCACATAAAATCCCAATAAAAAGACATAAAACAGTTTTGGTTCTAATGTGACAAAATGTGGGAAACTAATACTTTTTGCGAGGCTTTGTATGCCTGTGTCATATGTCCTGTTTCTACAATAAAACCTTTGTATTTACGTATACCTTGGATGCTGTTTTACTTTTATTTGTGTTCAAAAAACACATTTTCCCCCTTTTCAGTGAACAAGAAATGCATCCTCAGGGATGTTCTAACGGTGTGTAGTTGATAATGGTACCTCCCCTCCCACTTTCAGGCTGGTCTTTATCGTCTGTCCGGTGCCGATCGCACAGTGAAAGAGCTGAAGGAGAAGTTCCTCCGCAGCAAAACAGTTCCTGTGCTCAGCAAGGTGGACGATATCCATGCAATTACCGGCCTCCTCAAGGACTTCCTGAGGAACCTGAAGGAGCCTCTGCTCACTTTCCGCCTCAACCGTACCTTCATGGAGGCAGCTGGTATGTGTTACTTTTATGTGCCTGGTCTAAAAGCAAAATGCTGGCATATAAATAAAAATTATTTGTAGCTGTTCTTGAGATAGCCGTTACATTAAAACTGTAAGATTTCGTAAATAAACCTAAAACGGCCATTAAATGCAGGTTTACAAAAGCTCAATTTCTTTTCTTTTTTTTTTTGTTGAATTTGTTGAGAAGTGGAAAAAAAAAACCTGAGAAGCAGAAAAATATTGATCTTTTCCTCATTTCATCTGAGAAAAGTGTTCATTTTTATCCCGCAGAGGTTTCAGATGACGACAACAGCATCGCTCTGATGTACCAGACAATTAGTGACCTACCGCAGCCCAACAGAGACACCCTGGCTTTCATGGTTCTTCACCTGAAAAGGTCAGAGTAGAACAAATGTCTTCTTAATTAGTAAAACTTTAATTGCTTTGATATTCCAGCTAAAAAGTGGGATTTGTTGACATTTAGAAAACATTTTATTCTTTAAAGAAGCATTTCCTGCTGTACTCTTCAATTAATTAAATTGGTAGATTTAAACATGTGTTCATGAAATATCAAACTAAATATTTGATTTTCAAACACTTTTTTTTCAGTTTATAAAAACTAATTAAGCATACGATGAATCCACTATTGATATGTGGAATTACATTTTATACACATCAGTGAGGTATTAATTGGTCCAATGAAACCTTGCAGAGTTGCTGACAGTTTGGACACTAAGATGGACATCAGCAACCTGGCCAGAGTCTTTGGCCCAACTATTGTTGGCCATGCTGTTCCCAACCCAGAACCCATGACAATCCTTCAGGATACCAAACGTCAACCAATGGTAGGTCTGAGCCAACTGTCTTATGGTTTTCCATGCATGTCTCAAACCTTTTACCATTAAGACACTTTTGTGTAGTTTTAGAGAATAATAAATGGTGTTTTTGTTTAAGAAACTGATAAAAGATCGAAAAATGCAGTTTTATTGCATCTGAAATCTGCTTTTACCAGTTTTCAAAAAGTAAATAAGAAAACATTTTTATATAACCATCTGTACTTCTGCAATTTCTTCTTCTGAAAGAGAAAATTTAAATTCTAATCTAATAACAAATGACTTAAACACCCTTTTGTAAGCCTGGTCGATGGCCTCGAGTTTCCACACAGGCCATGAATAATCTGGATCTCCATAAATTGCCAGGTTTTAGGATTGTGAGGATTCCTGGAATTTTGCAAATATTTGGGTTCAATTTGTGACGCCCTAAGTACGATAGATAAAAATAAGTCATGAGATTCCGCTTTTTTTGCTCAAATATCGTCAAGAATTCACTTCAATTTCCAAGAATTTATTATAGATACTGCTCAAATATTAAGAATCAGTTGACAATATTACAAATGCATGTAAGAATCGGGTATGATTAAATTTGAATTTGTTAGTCTGACCTTATTTTTTCCCCTCATTGAGATAAAATAAAAAAAGATCAAGGGCTAGCAGGAGTGAGTGATGACTGCTGACATGTAGAAGTTAAAATGTTTTAAGCCTGAATTGTTTTTACCAATAAAATGTATATACTAAAGTGCTTGTTATCAGACATAAACTGTAATGAGAAACAAAAATGTGAAAAATTAAATTTTAGATTGTTTTATATTGTAGATTTTATTTAATTATAACTTTTTTTTTTTTTTATATATATTTTCCTTATTTCTTGTTTAATTTTTTTCTCCAAGGGCAGAAGAGCTATCTGGGACGTTTTAGAAGGTTCAATGGCCCTGAGTGGTCAAGATTCAGGCAACAGTGTTTGTAGTACGATCTTTCAAATGTAAAAAGAAAAAATAACTACTTCCTCCCAGGGTTCAAAATCAACATTTTAACTAGAAGTTTACTGGTTTTTGAAATGCTAAGAATCCATAAATACACACTTGCTTTACAAACAGTGTAGGCGGACCCCCAGGAGTTTTTATTTATTTATTTTTTGGTTTTTCATGTACTTTGGAGCACACCAATAAGGCAAACTATACCAACTATACTATACATTTGAGACAAGCTACATATTTTAATCATTGATGTTAGGAAGGAAACATATTACCAAAAGGTGGAAACTATTGAATCTGTATAAACAAGTATAAAATGTTGACTTGGAAAAGCTGTAGGAAACTTGTTTTTGAACACTCTCTCCTGGCAGCAACCGTAGATATGCTTAACATGCTGAATTTAATCATTTAAATTAGCAGCAAAAGCATTCATCTTGTCACCTGCAGATCTCCTATTTTAAAGCTCTCATTAGTCCTTGTATTATTTACAACTGAGACGGTTTAACCCAAGTACACGTCTGTGATAAAGTTTCCTTATTGAAATTCCTCTTTGCTGTAGACATCAATAAACTATGTAATTTGCCTGAGGGAAGCAAGCCCTTTTGTGCAGCCTAACCTTAGTGGATTTTATGATTTCATCACTGTGAAATAATTCCCCCATCTTTATTTCATCATTAAAATTAGTTTATTATTAGGTAACAGCCAAGCTAATTAAAGTACATTACGGCTACAACTGGTCCTTATGTGGGACATTATTTTAAATATAGATGTAATAGCTTTTCTAAATATGTGAAATAAAGAAATGTGAATTAAAATTAGGATATTCAGTCAGCTGTTTTGTAGAAAAGGGATTTAAGTATGAAACAAGCCTACATATGCATTTAAGTGAATTAGTATATTTTTGAAGATTATTTCAGAAATTCAATAAAAAATACTTGTTTTTGATATATATATATATATATATATATAATTTTATAGACAGGCTTATATTAAAAGAATTTATTTCTATTAAGTTTGATTCCTGAGGCTTAGAGCTAATAAATAAGCAAAAAATCGCATTTATCAAATTATTTTAATATTACATGTCGATGTACTTTACAGTATATGCACCCAATATTTACTCATGTTGCATGAATTACTGCATGGATGTGTTGTGGCATGGAGGCGATCAGCCTGGAGCTCTGAGGAGTTATGGAAGTCCGGGCTGCTTTAATATTGTTGGTGGTGTGTCTCATCTTCCTCTTCCCAATAGTCCACAGAGTCTCAGTGGGGCTTAAATCAGGCCAGCTTGCTGGCTAATCAAGGACAGTGATACCATGATCATTAAAGTATTTAATGAACATGGTTATTGGTACTTCAGCAGTGTGGGCCGGTACCAAGTCCTGCTGGAAAATGGAATCAGCATTTCCATAAAGCTTTTTAGCAGAACAAAGCATGAAGTGGTCTATAATTTTCAGGTAGTTAACTTTGAGCTTGATAAAACTCAGTGGATCAACACAACTTGACTACAAGTCGTCACTGACTCCACTTCACTAAAAAACTCCAGACAGGACCTCAAGCAACTTGGGTTCTGTGCATCTTCACTCGTCCTCCAGAACCTGGAACCCTGATTTCCAATTGAAATGCAAAATTAACTTCTTTTTTTCTGAAGAGGACTTTTGACCTCTGAGCAACAGTGCAGTCTTCTTTTTTTTCTCTCTTTATCTCACTTATGATGTATTTGGTTGGAGATTTGCTTAACACAAGAGGTGCAGTTGTTGCAGCCCTTCCCCTGAGTACGCCTGTGTGTCTTTTGAAGCTCTGACTGTAGACAGAGTCCACATCTTGTGAAAGTCTTGAATGGGCTTTGCTTCACAGTACTCTGCAGTCATTTTTTCTGTTTGTGCAGCTTTTCTACCACACTGTTTTCCCTCCACTCAACTTTCCATGAATAAGCTTCCCCATAACAGTCTGTGAAAGGCCAGCGTCTTTAGCAACGACCTTTTAAGGCTCACTTCCTTTTGTAGACAGTGTCAGTGACTGTCTTCTGGTCAGATCAGCAGTCTTCCCAATAATTGCGTAGGCCATAACATAAGATAATTTAATTCTGTATTAAAAATACTTTCATTATTGTTCTTCTGAAATATTCTAATTACCTGAGAAAATTTATCTAATGTTTTTTCATTTGGTAAAATGATCAAAAACCAGACCTAAATGCTTGAAAAATATTGCTTTTTGTAATAATTTTTTTATAATGTATTGAATCTACTTTAAATGAATTACTGACAAAGTCCGAAAGGTCTGTACAAGAAGATTTTCCCCCTCACAACAATCGGCTCCCACCAAAACACCTATTAGGTCGTGTAATTTCACTTGCCAAGAGACCGATATAGCCCCACAGAGCCCTTTTTTATTAATTCCCTCTGTCCTGCTAACTGCGAGCTAAATCAGAATCAGCTTTATTGCCAAGTTTGTACATACAAACAAGCAACGACCAGTTCAAGCAAATCAGTTCAGCACTGGTGCAACAAAACAAGGCAATCCACTAAAATAACGAAGTACTCCATTTTCTGTTTAGGTTGTGGAGCGTCTGCTGTCTCTGCCGGTGGATTACTGGACTCAGTATGTGATGGCTGAAAATGTGCAGTCCAATTTGAATCATTTGATCATCGAGAATGCAAACTGCTATGCCACCCCTGAGAGAAGTATGGGTCCACTTTCCTTTTCCGTTTCTGCAGGGCTTGTTTAGTGCTGCAAATAAGTTTCCTTCGGATTTCTTCTATCTTGCTTTTTTTGTTAACTTTTAATGTAGAAATACAATTTTGAAAGGATTATTTCGTTTATTAACGGGAAAGCCTGTCCAAAGCATCCTGGTCCTATGTGAAAATGTAAATGTAAGAGATGGTGGCAGGGTGGGACAACCCCCTACTGGAGGGTTTAGAGCTTGAACATCCTGTTTAAGGTCGTCCACAGCGTGTCAGTCAGATTTAGGTCAGACTAGGCTATTGAAAGGCCAGCGTCTTTCTTGTTTTTTTTTTACCATTTAACTGTTGACCTGTTGGTGTGCCAGGAAACATTGTCCTGCTGTATAACCCAGGCCTTTTGGGACTGCTGGAGTCCCAAAGCCTATTAATGACTTCTTATAACTTGTTCTTGAATTGCTTTACCTAGTAGCATGTTGACCTGTGTTTTTGACATCGTTTAGCCTTCTTCGTGTTGTCAGACAGGTTCTGTTTAGGCAATTTCTTTCTTTATTTATTTTTTATAGGTATGGCAGTAATCCGTGTGGGCTGCGGCTTGTGAAAGTGATCAGCTTTTCAAAAAATATGGTTAATCATAATTAATTTATTATGCCAAAAGAGGGGAAATTACCTTTTCACAAAGGCCAGGATGTGTTCAATGTCTGTGAAGATGTTCTTCCTTTTAATACCTAGAAAACTGTTTGGTTTTTTTGGACTAATGTTTTAATAATAATAGCTTCTGAACATCTCATGAAATCCTGTAATCTGATCCTATATTAACGGTTTATGTTGCAGTGAGCATGCTTGGACCCCTTACCACCCCAGAGCAGCATCTAACCAAAACCCCCTCCTCCAGCTCCCTGTCTCAGCGAATGAAGTCCAGTCTGACTCCCAGGTAAATAAGCATAAAGTTGTTTGCTGCTGGGGTGTTTTATTTTTTTTCCATGACTTGCTACTAGTGACTGATTTCAACATGTAAACATGTTTGTTGCAGATTTGGGAGTAAGAGTAAATCAGCCGTGGGGTTTCCACATCAAGGAAAGTTCTTCTCTTCTCCACTCCTCAAATAAAAAGCAGCTCCAACTAACCTTTATCCGTATCCAGATTCATATTACTCTGTCATAAAAGATGAGTGGTGATATATTTTTTTTTTTTATAAACGAGCATTTTAACCACATAGTTGGTTTTGCTTTCTGTTGCTTTTACTCAATGCTGAACATACCGCTTCCATTTCAGATCATTATAACAATGTTATTTTTTTTTTCTTTCTGTAACTTGTTTACTGATAAAAAAAAGAAATATGTATTTGCATTTTTTATTGTGGCTACATGTTATTTGTTTTAAGGATTTCAGCTCATGTGTCACTCAGAAGCTGAAGAACCGTGAGGCATTTCTTTCTAGGATGTAATTAATTTGCTTATTTCAAAGCATGAGCTTTCAGTTTAACATTTGTTTCATTTCTTTTGGTTTTCTTTTCAAGAGGAATGTCTTCAGTAGCCGGTGGTTCATAATCTAAATGTGTAGAATCACACATGTTGTTCTCAGCTTCAAATGATCATTACAAGGCAGATCTTCTCATAGACAAGATCTTGTTGTCTGTTTTATAACTGAACCGTGTGTGTGTGTGTGTGTGTGTGTGTTTTTTTATATATTGATTTTCTGAGTGTCGTGAGGAAAGCAAAAAGGTAAATGCATCAAAGTTGCACTACCAACGGTCATTGTGGGTTTCTTGCCTGGTTATTTCACTCCTCTGGTGTTTATTCCTGTCTGTAATGTTTAGGTTCCTGGGGACTGAGTAATTTGTCCCTGGAAGCCAGTTTAGTAACTGTGGCATTATTTGGCCAGATACTAGCACAGTTTGTACAAAAGTGTGCTCCTTAAAATCTGTGTACATTATAAAACACATTTTAACACCTGAACCTGTCTCCTGTTCTTACTGCTGCAGCGTCTAAACTATTTAGTCTGTTAGTGTTTAAGTCTGAAATTATTTGACCTCAGTCTTGATCTGTTTAAAAATTCATCTGCTCAATTAAAGGAAGCTGAACAACCCATTCCTTCTCTTAAACAGCTTCCTCCTCAGTGGTGGTTGGGGAATTTCTCGGCATTTAAACCATGTTGACCTGGAGATGAGAGCGATCGCTGTTATACATCATTAGCCACATTTTTACTTTAATTGAACCAGGTTATGTCAGATGCAGTTATTTTTTTGATTCACTATAATGACAACTTGAATGTGAATTTGAATATTGACATTTTTGAAAACCGTTATAAGGAAATTATCCTCAATTGATTTAGGTTTTTAAAATAAGGTCACATGGGACCCATATGATAGATTCCTTTAAACAGAGATGTAATTCTGTAAATGTGTAGAGTATTGTATCCATTTTGTAAGATATTTAATCAGTGGTTTCAAGAGAACAAATATATCTTAAATAAGGTCAGACAATCCTATACAATAAGAGAAAAACAACTGCAGTCCATTGAGTGTTTAACAAGGTTGCAATAGTAAGATGTTCAAGATTTAGTCAATTATGTTTTTATTAGAAGCTCGTGGGAGTGTCTGAACACCTTCACAGTTAAACATAACGTCTTTCTCCATTCAAGTTTACATTTCTATCCTTATTGGATCATTGCATTGACTTCTATTCATATTTATTAACCCAAAGCAAACTAAACCTGACTATGACCAGTACCTAACCTTAAATCACACCTCGGCTCTAATTACTGTAGGAAGTTATACCACAAAAGATTCTGAACATGTAACGTGTTCATATACGCAACATGCACACACACAATGTTCTACCTACTTATGAGTACATATAGAGTTAACCCCAAAATCTTAAATACTCCTGACAGATTTTGTGTTAAATTAATCATTTAATTCAGTGACATGTTTCGGTAATTAAGTTTCTTAGTGACCCAGCCAAAGTCCTGACTGGAATCTGATGGATTATCTGAGGATGGGACTAAAGATTAGGGTGATGGCAAGGAGCCTTCCAACCTCAGAGTCCTCTCAGAGAGCTTCCAACAGCCTATACATTCCTGCCAAGGGGTTTTAGCTTAAATTCAGCTCACAGAATTTAGACTGGATTAAGAAATGTTTTTGTCATGATTATGAAACTTAGCAAAATCAAATAATTGTCACACAGCATCAAAACGTCGGAACCTTATTTTTTTTATTTATGTTTACTTGCCATGCATCTGTTTGATGTTAATGTGGACACTCACCTGTCAACATTCTACTGTGATTACTTTCTTGTACAAAGAGGTTTGGTAAAACAACCAAAACAAAATGGAGAAAAAAAGGTGGAGAAATCCGAACTGGGCAGAGGAGCAGAGCCTGCTGCTGGCACAGCTCATGGGGGAGAATAGAGAAGTGTTAAAAAGGTAGATTTGGACCCATGATCACAAAGAGGCAGACTTGGGAGCACGATGCTGAGCAGATCAATGCGTTGTTCCCTGTGTTTTCAGCACCAGCCGGGAATGCGAGCAGCGCTGGTACCTGCTGCAAGCTAGAAAGATAACAACAATCTTGACAGGCAGAGGTATGAATGACCATTTAGGCCCAGGCTACTGACATCGTGTATAATACAGCAAATACTTATTCAAATAATTTCCTCTATGTATACAGTGTTTAGATTATTGTACTTTATCTTATCTAGAGAGTGTATATATGTACGTTTCTTTTTTTGGCGTTTTCCCTTTTATTTTTCAAATGTTTATTTTTGAAAGCATTTTACAGTCTGTAAATATTTAAATTCTTCTGTACTATATCGTGTGTAATAAAGTTCACTTTTTATTCATGGTTACTCATTGTTATCCTTATATTACCCTACTAGAGGTTCACCTTTAACCTGTCTTGCTGATGAAACTATTCAATTCCCCCCTAGGTGGATCATAAAGTTGATCTAATCTCTATAATAAAATAATTGTAGGATTGTTATAGAAGTTCATGTGCTCATTTACTCGGCTATTATGGGGGTGGATCCCTGCACGATTGAGCCGGTTTTATTAATTCACTGTTGTTCATTGTAGGAGAATATCTCTCCTTTTCCTCTGTTCTTCCACCATCTTCCCTGCTTAAGACACTCTTAGACTCACTCAAAGTCCTCCTCATTACTCTCAAAATTTGTTCACTTTGGGAGTCCTCTTAAGGCCTAAGGTGCATTGTGAGTAACTTATATCTTACCAAGGGAAAGTTAAAAGAAAAATCTTAGACTTTTAGAAAGTCTAAGATTTTTCTTAGAATGACATCACTAGAAACTACTATTAGTCTCAGTATTGTTTGGGAATAAGGGCCTTGGAGATCATTACCAAAGATAAATCATCTTTGGTTGCACCATAAGCTTCTATCATACTTCTAGGTAGCTATTTGGCCACTACTCTTTGTAGTATCAGTACAGTTTAAATAAATCAGCGTTTAAGAATAGCAAAAAAAGATGTCAATAGTGTTTTAATCAGTGACCCCAGACACATGTCAAAACTGGTTTTGGTGTGTGTTTGGAGTCACTGCCCTGTTGGGAAACCATCTAACCCAAACTTTTACATTTCAAAGAAAAAAAAGTTTCAGGAAAATTGATGAAAATCCCAAAGCTCAAGCCTGTTGTGAACTGGAAACCGCTGGAATATCAGTGTCATTGTCCACAGTGAAGCCAGTTTAACATCAAGAAGCTGAGTAGAGGGAGCTGGTGGACCGCTTTGTGGCATGGTGTGGTAGCGATCATCTCATCTTGAACGTCAATAAAACAAAGGAGATGACTGTAGAACTTAAGAGAAACAAGAATAGGTCAGACACTATTTCCATCATGGGAGAAGAAGTGGAGGTGGTGGAGGAGTATAAATACCTCGGTGTTCACCTGGACAACAGACTGGAGTGGAGATGCAACTGTGAAGCCGTCTACAAGAAGGGACAAAGCAGACTGTACTTCTTGAGGAAGCTTAGGTCCTTCGGTGTTTGCAGTAAGATGCTGCATATCTTCTATAAGTCTGTTGTGGAGAGTTTGATCTCTTCTGCCATCATCTGCTGGGGAAGCTGCATCAGAGCCAGGGACTTAAAAAAGCTCAACAAGCTGATAAAGAAGGCTGGCTCTGTTCTGGGGACTCCTCTGGAACCTCTGGAGATCATTGTGCAAAGAAGGATTCTTCATAAAATGAAGAACATTTTGGAGAACCCTGAGCATCCTCTTCATGACACTGTCCTACAACAACAGAGTGTCTTCAGTCAGAGGCTTCTTCAGATCTGCTGTAAGACAGACCTCTACAGGAGATCCTTCCTGCCCACAGCCATCAGCATCTACAACGGCTCTTTGAAGAAACCTACATAATGAGCTACAACAACATTTAATTTCCCCTTGGGATGAATAAAGTAGTTTTAAATTTGAATTGAATTGAATCAGCAGGGACTGAAACAGTGCCAACCAGAAACTAAGCCTCTGCTTCAAAATGGATACTTTCAAGCTGAACTATAATTTACATAGACTATCAAAATAAATGCCTTCTGGAGAAAAGTTGATGTATTTGGCCAAAATAAAGAGAACCATCTTTGGAGGAATCACGATGAGTTTTTCTAACTAAATAACTACCAACTTTCAAGTATGGTGGTGGGAACCTCATGATATCAGAGACACTGATGCATTGCTCAAAGTCGTTGGACTAATGACTACCTGAAAATTCTTGGTTTGCCAAGGAATATATAACCTAATAGTAGAGGGGGTGTATGTTTATGTATCTGGGAAAAAATAAAATAATCCATCATAAAGTCCCAAAATGACTCCCAGTCATGGGCATGGTGAGTGAATGTGAACTTTTCATCTGCTCTGTATTCCCACTTTACTGTCAGAAGGGCCTGATTTCCGTTTATTTTCTTTCTGGCTCTCACCTTTAACTTTTTTCGGTCTGGATGAAAATGAGGTTTTCTGCAGCCCACAAAAATTGACTCCTTTATCTATTCATTTTTGTTATATTCTTGCTGTTTTTTTTTGTTATAAAAGCCTGTTGCTTTTAGAATGGCACTGCAAACTCATATCCATGAAGGGATCAGTCTAATTATTTCTTTTGCAAATGCAAACAATGAGATAATACAAGATTAATTTTTATTTTTTTGTTCTATTTGATCTGAAAACAAAACATCATTCAAAACTGTTTGGTTTTGATTTTTGCTTTATAAAGCCATATTGTTCAGCTGTTAATTGTTTTGTGGTATTTGTGAGTGCATCCTCGCTTTAAATTATTTAGCTCATAAAACATTTCCCAAAACTGTCTCATTTGTTCCCCCTGTGGGGTCTCTGAATATCCAGAGATGGAAACTGCTGTTAAAGATGTTTTGTCAGTTTCACATCAATGATGTCCCTCATACCAAGTTTCAGGCCTATTTATAACATAACTCATTGTTCAATACCGTATGGATGAAGGAATATTTTAAAACTCTTATTTATTAGAGTAAAATCATGCAGGCGTTCAAAAAATCCCAAATTTACATTTTTAATGTGTACAGCAGCTGTAAACAGTATCAAAACTTTGGCCATGGCCAGAGAAGAGGAGTGTTTTTAATATAGTCCTGGAAGGCTGGCTCAGATCCCCATTTCTTCAAAGCCTGCTTCTCCAGAATGGGGATACCACTGACGTAACGCAGTAAAAACCACACAAACAGCGGAGACACCACACTCAGGTACTGAGGCCCCTGCATGACAGACGAGGCTGAGACCCACAGACCCGACCACTGCAGGATCTCGCCTAAGTAGTTAGGATGTCTGCTGTAAGCCCACAGTCCACTTTGAATGAATTTCCCCTGCAGACGTAAACCAGAAAGTCTGTTTTTCACACCGAACAAGGCATTAAGGGTCTGCTTAGAATAACAAGCCTGCTTACTTACAGCATTATCTGGGTCGCGCTTGAAAAGCCACTTTTGCTGATCCGCAATAGCCTCAGTAGCGAAGCCAATACCCCAAACGGTCCAGCCAATGTAGTCCCTCGGCCCCAGAGGCACATTACGCCTCTCGGTGTTCAGCATAAGGGTGGGTAGAAGGGTCATAAATATCCACGCAGCTTGGAGGAATGGAAACAGATGAATCAGTTTCATTCAGTCTTGCTTTAATCCTTCTATGAAAAAATGCATTTAAGGCAGTGTAAATATGAGCCCCTTTCTTGAATAAATACATACAAAGAGCTACAAAGCAGACAGTGATTTATACTGGGAATCTCACCATGCTGTTGTGGGCTGATCTGGTGCAGAAAGGGAGGAGTTAAAGAGCCTTTTTCATATTTTGTCACATTAAAACCATCAATTTCGATGTATTTTATTGGGATTTTCTGTGATATGTCAATGCAAAGTAGTAGTATAGTTGCAAAGTGGGAAAAATGATCAGGCTTTTCTGAGTCTTTCCTGATAACATCTGAAAGGTGTGGTGTCTATTCGAATTTAGAACCACATTTTGCTGTATTGATCTACACATCTTTTGGGGTTTATATATCTACCAGGTTAGCATATCTGGAGACTGAGCTTTTTATTCTTCTTCTTTGTAAATTAGCTCAATTCTATTCAAATTTGATTCTGAGAATTTGTAAACCTCAATTTCAAAGTATTGCCATAAATTCTATGTTGATTTAGGTCTGGACTTTGACTGGACCATCCTAACACATGTTTAGGGTCATTGTCCTGCTGGAAGGTGAACCTCTGCCCTTGTCTCAAGTCTTTTGCAGCCTCTAACAGGTTATCTTCCATGATTTCCCCATCAACTCTGACCTCCTTCCCTGTCCTTTCTTAACAGAAGCATTTCCACAGCATGGTGCTGCCACCACCATGTTTTACAGCAGTGATGGTGTGTTCAGGGTGATGTGTAGTGATGTGTTTTCTGCCATACATAACATTTTGGCTTATATGCAAAACGGAAAGCTCCACATGGCTTAAGGTAAATTTGGAATTTGCCACCAGTCATGCAGCCTACCAGATTTGTAGGCTGCATGACTAATAGTTGTCCTGTCGACTGATTCTCCCAGCTGAGCTCTGGATCTCTGGAGCTCCTCTAGAGTTATCATTGGCCTCTAGGCTGCCTCTTGAATTATTGCTCTCCTTGCTGGGCTTTCAGTTAATGAGGGCAGCCATGTCTTGGTAGGTTTGCAGATTTTTTTTCTATTTGGGGAAATTGTGTTATAACCTAACACTGCTTTGAACTTCTCAACTTTCTCTCTGACCTGTCTGCTGTGTACCTTGGTCTTTATAATGCTGTTTGCTCACTAATGTTCTCTAGCAAACCTCTGAGGCCTTCACAGAACAGCTGGATTTATAAGGAGATCAAATTACACACAGGTGGACTCTTTTTTCTAATTAGGTGACCTCTGAAATTTATTGATTGCACAGCATTTTATGTGAAGGTATTAGAGTAAGGAGGGCTGAATGCAAATGCACGTTTTCGCACTGTAATATCATTTCCAAGTACCTTGAACACTCCAGTATACAAAGAAAGTCCCTGGGCTGTCTCTGACATTGTTGAACCTGCGATCATGACCGTCCTTCAAGATTCGCAGGAAAAGGAATGTCCCTAGCCTGCAGTGAGAAAGTGGTTAACATTCATTTCCATTAACTAAGGCATTATTCATTAACTCAAGTGACCTGACTTTAAAGTGTAACATTCATTATTTCCCATTCTGACCTCTCCAAGAACCATCCATGCTTCAACTTAACACAAAACCCCCTCTTCAGTTTGCAACATTTGGGATCGTTGCTGTCTTACATACCTGAGTCCCCATGCTGTCACCAACCCAGTCTGCACCTTCTGTCGGGTATGACTTGCTCCTCCCCAAATACGACTCAAGTGTGCCAATAGAATAAATGTCCCAGAGCCTTCAAAAAGACAGACAGCTGAATTACAGAGGTTGGGGTGAAGATGAAGGTGTGTTGCTATACTTGTTGCAAGGCAAGGCGTGTCCAATAAATCTTTTACCCAGGGTACTGTAGACAATTGGGTCCAAAGTTCAAAGCAGAGTGGAGAACGAGAAGAGAACGAGTAAAGAAGCGTCAAGTTTGGTTCGTTAGAGGGAAAAAATCTTTTACACCCATCTACAGGTAAGCTATGTCTTTTGGAAATCTTGAAATATAAAAATTAACTGTTTTATGAACCACCTAATTATGATTGTCTAAATTACTTTGAAAATCTGTAACTTCCTAATTGGACTTTTACTCAGATATTTCCTTGTGAGTTGGTGCAAATATGTATTTAATGATTTAACTCACAGTAAGTCTTTAGGACACTGCTGGTTTTTGTTGTTTTTGCATTTAAATGTCTAATAATTTTTCTCAATTCACTAATAAATTATTAGGTGCATAATGTTGGATTTGTGCAAAACCAATATATTAAATTTGGTATCAAATAATGGAAGGAAGATATTATTAGCTGGAAAAGTAAAATAATCTGCAGCAATTTAAGAAAAATCACACTGTTACCTATTCTCTCCTGTTTATCTTGTTAAAGCCTCTTTGAAAAGGTCTAAACTGCTGGAAAATATCATTTAAATACACAGCATGCTTTTTTCTGAGGTATTAGAAATGCCAAGAAACATCTACTGCAATGCTTAACATTCCTCAAAGCCTTCCCCTCTTCTCTTTTTGATCATGCCGTACGTCCCGCTCATATGCGTTGTCAGACCAAATTTACTGGGGCAATGAGACTGCTTTATGAGGTTGCTTATAATTTAAGAATGCACCATAATAGTTAATGCTATTAAAGAAATGTTGCATAAAAATGTCCAAACTTGAAAGTTGTGAGTTTGTCAGAATCATTATTTAAACTGCAAAAGATCAATAATAATAAACAATAAACTAAATAATCAAAAAGATCAATCACAAATTGAATGGGAAAGAAGGTGCATATATCCAGATAAACCTCAAATTATTAATAATCCTGCCAGATTTAAAATAAGTTCCTTTGTTTGAGGTTTGATGGCCTCCTTGCCATCGCCCTAATGTTTAGCTCCCTCCACAGAGTTGCTTTCAGATTCGTGTCAGGACTCTGGTTGCGCCTAACATGTTGGTGACTAAAAAACTTTATATCATGTCGAGCAACGCCCCTGGTCCCATGATTGCCTTGTGCGCCCCTGCTGTTGGAGGCGCTAATTGGCTCTGCTCGAAGGAGCTTTGCCTCGAGACTTGTTTCACAACAAACCCACATTAGATAATGCTTGAAAACAGCTTTCATAATCATTACATTTTATTATCTATATGCATAAAGCACGTTTTCCAAAAGTAAATCACATAATCAACAAAACGTGGTTTTCCAGTTTGACTTCATGTGGTTTAGTCGTGCAACATACAAATCTAAAATGATAACACGGTACATGGCTGAAGATTGTTGCTCGAAGAGATCTGTTCTGCATTACCTGCCAAATCATAAAACTTCTCGGTTCTGAAAGCTGCAGCCAGAGCCCAGCCGGCCCACTGGATCCCCAGGTCGGTGAGGGCGCATTTGGCGAGAGTGCTTCCCATGATCATGTCCTGGAGCTCGGCGAGCAGCTCTGTGATCTGAGCGCCTGTCATAAAACCAAACAAATACGGCGGTTTGGGTAAAGTCCACCACTGCGAGGCTACAGGAAGCGGATTCAGCAGGGAACGCTGGGTAGTGTAGTTAAAAGAAGTTAGGCGCAAACGCTCAGAAGTTAAATATACTCATGACTGGTAGGTTAAGTCACCACTGGTAATCAGGTTAAATACTTATTGTTTTAATCAACAACTGATGTGTGAATTATTGATAACACACTGGGTTCATCCGCAGGTCATTAGTATGGAATTTGATTTAGGTATAAAACAATTTACCTTTTAAATAAAGAAAATAAAGTGTGCAAAACATTTACATTTATAGACTGCATTCTTGTTCTATTGCGGACCTGATGAATATCTAAAATGATTTAAAAATGTTGCTTCAACCAGTGTGTTTAAATTGCTGGTGATTAAAGAAAAGATGCACATGATGTGTGCATCTTTGATAACGGTGATGTCCCCCATCATTTAATTTATCCATCCATCCTTTCATCCATCAATCAAACTATCTATTCGTTAACCCATTAGACCACCCATCCAGTCCCTGACGACTGTGGGAATATCAGAAATGTGCATTTAACCTTTATATGCACAGACAAACAATGCCTCAAACATTGACTTAAAAATCTGGGAATTTGATTCTGGAAACGTATTTTTTGTCTTAAAAAATATGTATGAAATACTGAACAGAATGAACACATTTTACAGAAGCTCTGATATCTACAAACATGTATTTTTGAAACACTTGTTTTAGTTTAAATAAATTTAGACAACTCTCTTAGGGTATGCTGCCAGTTTTGTTTTTAGTGACACTATTAAAACTCCACTTAATTTTCAAATTATGAATGGAGAGGGACCTCTATGTTGTGAGTTTTAATATCTAGATAATGTAGAGACAGTCTGAGGTGAACCTCGTGTTATTGGAGCAAACTCTCCGAAGCTGCTTTCATTTATTAACAGCGAACATACATTTAATCTCTAATTTTTACCATTCATGGCCTCATTTAAAAAAAAGGTACAATAATATATATTTGTAAAAAAATATTAAAGGTTATCCAACAGTATTAGAAACTTTAGTTTACAAAATGTGGTTCTCTTTATTTGATGTATCTGATCTCTATCTCATGTTTTGTTAATGTGGATGTGTATTTATTCAAGTTTGCTGTAGTTATCCAAGTTAAATGAAGTCTGCTTTTAAATAAGTCAGTGCATGTTTGTGGTCCTATTTACTATAAAGTTAAAATGAAAGCAAAAAACATGGTTAATTAAAGACAAATGCTGTGTTGTACCTAACATATTTAAGACGATTTCAAAAGTTCCCATCTGCATCAACCATCTGTGCTAGAAGGCCAAATTTGAAGCTAATTCTAGAGTTCTGGTCGCGGGCCACACAAAATTAATTCAGAGCCTGCAAATGGCCCTTGAGCCCTACTTTGGAGACCCCCATTGAACACCCTCCTCAATCCATTATCACATCTGAACAAAACACCTCATATCCACTGTTAACTATAGTGGAGGATCCACGATACTGTGGGGCAGTTTGTGACCAAAACACTGTTCTAGATAAACTCCCTGCAGCGTTTGTAATGTGTGATGACAAGATAACCATGGGTCCTCATTCAGTCTTTTTGGCCACAATTTCATTATTATATAAGTTGTATATTTTGTTGCATCAGTTTTCTGAGTAATTAATATTATGACACATCTGTCTTGCCTTAAAATCATGTTTTACCGTCTTTCCCATTTTAAACAGAGACTACGAGAAATGGGCTTCTGTGTCACATCCTATTTATAAAATGTATGTCATAAGGTTTTTTTCTGTTTCTTCTCAGGATTAAACTCTGGCAAGCTCAAACATGGCAGACAGCACAAGTCCGAAAGGCAGCTCTGGTGTTTTTGCTAAAAAAGTGCAAAGACAGCTGAGTAGAGGGAAAGAAAAGGTGCACACTCCACAAGATCTTGTTTCTTAAATACTAAAACAAAGGAGGAAGCGTGAGACTTAGATTTCATTTTACTTTGATGCAGGTGATGCAAAGGCTGGGAAAGTCGCTGGAGACCAGAGACGATCACTTTGAACACTTCCTCCAGATGTTTAATGACCAGCAGGTAACAAATGTCCTCATAAATTGTATTAATAAGCTTTGAATGTGTTTATTTTAAGACTTCTAGGAGCTTAATCATATCTTATTAATTATAGAGGACTTATATGTTCTAAACATGTTGTGGACCAAACATGCAAAAGTATTCATCTCTCATACATTTTGTCACTTAACACAAAACAAACTTTAACAAACACAAAGTAGCTCAAGCTTTTTCAAGTTTTTTTTACAAATAAAAACTTTAAATGTTTTGTGTGTGTTTGTATTCAGCTCCCTTTACTCTGATACGCCTAATTAAAATTAAGGTCAAAGGTCACTGGATAACATACAGCCAGAGCTATAATCAAATCATATTCACATGTTAGTTAAAGTTCTGACCTAAATCCAATTGAGAATCTATGGAAAGACTTGAAAATTGGTTTTCACGGACTCTCTCCATGTTTTCTGGATGAGCTTGAACTATTTTGTAAACAAGAATAAGGAAAAAATTAGATATGCAAAACTGTTAGAGGCAAACCCCAAAAGACAGCTATAACTGTGGCAAAAAGTGGTTCTACAAAGTACTGAGTATGTCTGAATATAAATGCACACCACACTTTTCAGATTTAAAAGGTAAAAAAAAAAAAAAAAAAACTAACAACTAAACATTTTCTTCACAGTTATGAGCTTTCTGTGCTGTGTGTCACATATGCATTCAAATATTTGGCTGTAACCTTAAAACATTTGGAAAAATTCAAGGGCTGTGAATACATTTGCAAGGCAATGTATTGGAAGTTATAAATAAACACAATTTATTGCAAACCCCTTCTCTGTTTCCAGACAGATGGGAACCGGATATACAAGGACTTAAGGAATTACATTAATGCAATAAGAGGTATGAAATATTTTTGCTATTAAATGCTGCAGGGATGTAGATTTGTTCAACCTGCACTTCTCAAATACGTTTTTCTTCTTTTTGCAGACATGAGGGAAGCTTCAAGACGCCTCTCTCAGTCCCTGTTTGATGTTTATGAAAGTGAATGGGCAGGGGAGGAAGATTTGGGAGCCATTGTAGAGGTGACAGGAAAAAAACAGCAACATGTGTAGGACAGGGCATTCGATTTTAACAAACAGGCTAAAGAGGCAGGAACATCAATTCATTGCCATAGAGATGAAACCCTTACTTCTCTGTCTCTTAATGAATAATAAATGAAATGCCTTTTAATGAAGGGGGAGGACCTTCTGTGGAACGACCATGAGGTGAAGCTGTTAGACCAGGCCGTGCGCACCATGGAGTCCTATGTGAGCCAGTTCCCAGACGTTCGGGTAAGGCAATGAGGAAGCAATAATGCAGGCAAACACAACTGAATATGTGGACAAAAAGAAGCCTAAGAGCAAACACAGACACACATGTTTTTCAAACGAACGTGTGTACTAAGAGGATTTATATGAATCTACTTTTAATCTTTAGGAGAAAATTGCCAAAAGAGGAAGAAAACTGGTGGACTATGACTCGTCTCTTCATCACCTGGAGGCTCTGCAGATGGCCAAGAAAAAAGACGACATCAAGATAAACAAGGTCTTCAAAAGAACATTCAAACCTCTATAAGATTGGTTTCCTGTGCCTTTATTTGTTTAAATATGCCTCATTAATGTCATGTTTTTCATAATGCAGGCAAAGGAAGAGATGAAAGACGCCAAAACTGTCTATGATGCGATCAACAATGAGCTGAAAGAGGAGCTGCCTGTTCTCTATGACAGGTCTGCCAGTTGTCTTTGTAATATTAGATTATTTTCCATCTATACTTTTTGCTATATTAATTGTATATGTGTGTTTTCTCCCTCTAGCCGCATTGGATGTTATGTGGCAGTCTTCTCAGCTGTGTCTAATTTACGGGACATCTTCTATAAGGAAATTAGCACGGTATGCCTCACTTTGAAGTGAAACACAACTATAATGCAGCGAGACTTTTTTTTGACGATCTGTGTCCTCTTTTAGCTCAATCTTGATCTGCAGAGTGTGATAAAAGAGCTGCAGGCTCAGCATCCTGACAAAGTGTTTTCTGTGAGGGGGATGCAGAGGTACGTTTCCCCCTTTAGGCTTTAAATCTTGTTGATTTAAAAAAAAACAGAAGCTTGTCACATCTATTTATCACAGCTGGAGGTTTATTGAACCGTAATGGGTCAGAACACACTAAATCTATTCTCCTTTTCTTGGCTCATTCATTATGAAGTGATTAAAGCAGGATTTTTTTAATTTATTTTATATAGTGCCTTGCAAAAGTATTAGTACCCCATGAATTTTGTCACATAATAACTACACATTTTACTGTATTGTATTAGGATTTTATGTGATAGACCAACACAAAGTAATGCATAATTTTGAAGAACAAGACATGGTTTTTAAAATGTTTCACTGATAAAAATCTAAAAGATGTATCATTATTTATATTCAGCCCCCTTTAATCTGAAACTCTGAAATAAAATGCTGTGCATCCAACTGACTTCTAAAATAAACTCCACCTGTGTGTAATATTACCTCGCTGTAAGTAGAGGCTGTTTATGGGAAGATGGATGGAGCTAAATACACTGCAGTCCTGGAAGAAAACCTGTTAGAGCCTGCAAAAGACTTGAATCTGAGATGGAGGTTTACCTTTCACCAGGACAATGACCCTAAACACACAGCCAGAGGTACTATGGAGTGGTTTGGATTAAACCACATTCATTAGTTATAATGGCCCAGTCAAAGTCCAGGCCTAAATCCATTTGAGAATCTGTGGCAAGACTTGAAAATGGACATTTAGAGACCGCCTCCATCTGATCTGACTGAGCTTATGCTATTTTGTAAAGAAGAATAAGCAAATATTTTGGTGTGTAAGAGTGTAAAACTGGCTGACACACACCCTGGAAGACTTGCAGCTATAATTGCAGTGAAAGGTGGTTTAACAATGCGTTGACCCAGAGGGGATGAAGACAAATGCACACCCCTCTTTTCAGATTTTTATTTGTAAAAAATGTTGAAAACCATGCATCGTTTTCCTTTCCCCACACTGTTATGTGCTACTTTGTGTTGATCGGTCTCATATAATCCCAATAACTGTAACGTGATATAATTTGAAAAGGTTTGTTGGCTATGAATATGTTTGCAAAGCTAGCTACAAATTAGGTTTATCTCTTTGTGTAAAGAAGTCACATTCCTGTAAATTATTTCAGGTATGGTTCCCTGAAGAGAAGGAGTCTGATCTCCCCTAAGGCCTGGAAAGCCAGTTTTACCGAATTTCACAGGATCTATAATCCCAGGATGAGCCAGCGAAACAGTTTCAGGTCTCCAGACAAGCCCCCCCACAGTTCTCTGTCCAGAGAGAGCAGCGCGCTTGGCTTCTCCTCACGGTCATCCACCCTGGAGAGAACCCTGACCGAATCCAGAGAGCTGGACACAGCTTCCTGTCACACTGAGAACCAAAGCGCTGAGGCACAGGGGACATCTGGAGAAGGGCAGAAGTC
This sequence comes from Crenichthys baileyi, assembly GCA_036173005.1. NCBI lineage: Eukaryota > Metazoa > Chordata > Actinopteri > Cyprinodontiformes > Goodeidae > Crenichthys > Crenichthys baileyi. The sequence goes on from JAHHUM010000916.1 coordinate 405,890, forward strand.
AGGAGAAGCCAGCAGTCAAGTTGAAGAGGAGAAAGGCTCCAAGGAGACAGAAGATAAAAAAGAAGATGAAAAAGCTCCGTCTAGTGACAGCAGCTCTGAACTGAACAACTCCTATGAGTCTGGGAGCTTGGATCTGCAGCTGTCTGCAGCCCACAGTGGAACGCTACACATTGAAGAAGATGAAACCCCTGCAACCACTGACTCTAAGGAATCAAACGAACTAAAGAATGGCGACGTCGGTGGGTTGAGCTCTGACACCAAGGACCTGAGCATTCCTCAAAAGGTTTGTCTCCTAACAAGCTCACAGCTGAGGCATGCTGGTTCTATTTCTGGTTTGTTTTAACACATGTCTTGTCTCATAACTCTTGCTGATTTTTTTTGTCCCGTCTAGGATGGTCCAGGACAAAAAGAGGCACCCCATGACTCAAAAACCACAACCGTTTGAAGTTTGCACATTTAAAAAAAGGTTTGTGTGTTTTTTCATTGAATCATAATACCAATATACCTTATTTGGTGTTTATTTTCTGTATTTGACGTCATTTTTCTCATCCTGCCTGAACAGAAGACTGACGACATCTGGTCAAGATGCAAAAATAAAAAGAATGAGGACAGCCGTGCAGACGAGTCCAACTGTTTAATGACTGATGTTCCCATGCTGTTAGTCTTCTCATTTATCTTTTAACAAAATCAACTTTACATGACGACACCGGAAGAGCTTATTAATTAAATCACCTATTAAAAATCGAACCAAACAAAACAAAACTGAGTGTCCTTTAATTATCTGTTCTGGGCCAATATAAATGCACAACAGCTTTAGATAGTTAAAGACTTCTGATTGGCTGCGACATCGTGAATGCACACTGATATATTGTGCTTATCTTCCATTATCAGAAGAAACTAAAGCAAACTAAATTCAACTCTTGCTTTCATGTTTTCCAAACCAAATGGCTTACACCAAAAAGAGCTGAGTCTTTTATTTCCCCAAGGAGAGTCAGGGATGAACACCTTACACGTTTAATTATATGTAAAACCATTTTTAACATGAACACCTTACACATTTAATTATATGTAAAAACATTTTTAACATGAACCACTTAAAAATCAAATAAGCAAATTTTTGCACATCCGTATGTTTGGCCCACTAAAGGCTGAAAATGCTTTTTGAATTTGTACATGTGAAGTACCCTGCAAATGTGTACACCTTGAACTTATTTACATTTGATCACATTACAGCTATTAACTTTAGTGTAATTTATTGTAGCTTTGTAATAGACCAAAACAAAGCTGTACATAATTGTGAGGGAAATGACAAAAATAATACATGGTTTTCAAACGTTTTTACAGGTGTGCATGGAGGGAATAAATAAACTCAGAGTTGACAGGGAGTGTCTGCGAACATCCATTTCAAATCTTGTCACAGATTCTTAATTAAACGTAGGTCTGGACTTTGAGTGGGACATTCTGATACATGAAAATCATTTCTGAACTATACTTTTCAATCCCATTTGTAGCTTTGGTTGTATATTGGGTTATGATGCTGCTGAAGCTCTGCCTCCAGTATTAAGTCTTTTGCAGCCTTGAACTGGTTTTCCTTGTATTTATCTCTATTTATTTTGGACTACTTTCTGTTGGCCTATCTCCTAAAATCCCAATAAAATACACTGAAGTCTGTAGAAAAACGAGAGAAAATGCGAAAGAGTTCAAGGGTTGTTGACACATTTGCAAGGCATTTCATAAGGGACATTTTAACTAAAAATGTTTATTTGAGTGATAAAATGCAGTTCATTAAAAATTGTGTAACCTGGGATTTAACAAGATGGCAGAAACATCTTGAGCGATCCTTGTTCACATAAAAACCAAAACAATTTCTCTCTGTTTTTGAAAGAGAATTGTCTTGCTATTCTTGGCTTTTCCCAGACAATATATGCTGTCTAGTTATCTGTCACACTCTTTAAAATGTGTCATGTAAACAGGCCTTTTGAGTCTGCAGGTATAAGTCTTGTTTACCTTTTTTTGAGATATAAAGTAATAACTATAATACATAATCTTTAATTGAAAAACTCAGACATAACTAAAAACACAAAAGGCACACCTCAAACACACCCCTTCTCTGTGTGACATAATCGAAACATCAAAATAAACAAGACAAGACAAGATTTTAAAAAGATAATTGTGGGGGTCCATAAGTCTGGTGCATCCTTGGGTATAAATTTCTTGATGGCTGAAGAAGCCAGGTTCATTTGTTCAAACAATTATTATACGTAAGTATGAAAAACATGGGACTGTCCAGCTATTGTCTGTTCAGGAAGGAGACGAGTCATTATCCACAGTAAAAGTGAATCCTATGTACATTCTTGATTTTGACAGCTCCCATCATTAAAATAGGGCCTGTACTTAATGAGATGTGGCAACTCAACTTTTCAGAAATATATTGACTTCGACTGATTTTTGCATTTACCAGAACATTAACACAGCACTATAGTACTGCTGTAGCACATCTTACAGTAGACTATTAATATAGTGTATAGTAATTATTAATAGCACAATAGTCGTTTTTTACTAAATACTTAGATGAAAAAAGAAACAACTAATAGAAACAACAAATTTGTTTTAATAAATGAAGCTTGAAGATCTGAAAAATTGTGAACCATTTTTTGTTTGGACCTTCATAACAACGCTGATATGTAGGACTGTGTGTATGCTTGTGTTTAATAAAGACAAATCAATCTATCTATCTATCTATCTCTCTCTCTCTATCTATCTTTCGTGCTCGCCTGTTGGGTCAGACTTTAACTGCGAGCGTGAGGCGTCTGTTTCATAGAGGATCTGTGAGGCAGGAAAAGAGGAAAGGGCGGGGCGGAAGCGGAGAGCGTGTCCCTCCTGACTCACGAGTCTCAAACTTTCTGCTCTTTCTGAATTTCACCCACGCAAGTTAAATTTGATTTAGTGGATTCGCGGGGAGTTAAAAGCTTAAACCTCGAAAAACAGCAGTGAGTGTCACTTTTAGACGCTTGTTGACGCTCTGTGTCGCGGTTGATCCACAGCTGTTGCTGCGCCCTCAGGTAAGCCCAGACAACAGCTGCGGTGAAACAATGTCTGATTGATTAACTGCTGGATGGAGGAACGGGAGAGCTTTATCTGGGAACCATGGCCTTAAAAGGGTCTGGTTTTATCATGGAGCTCAATCCGCTTTGTGTCAAACAAGTGAACTGACAGTAGTGAGAGTGGGCTAATGTAAAGAGGTTTGGCTCTGTTGAAAAGGTCAGAGCATTCGTCTAACAAAATAAGTTCAGCTGGATAGTGAAGTGTGCTGGTAGCGAAGCAGGAAATGTTTTCTGAGCTGCTGCTGGAACACCCAAACCTGTTAGAGAAATGCCAGAAAGCTGTTGGCATGTTGTTTATTATTATATATATATATTTTTTTTTTTTACAATTTGTGCCTTTCTTTCAGGTTGCCAAACATACCCAGCATTCGCAATGAATAGTAAGTTCATATTTTGATTAAATTAAATGCATATTGGAAGGTTTTTCCTCAAGTTTATATTTCATTTTTTTCATTCTGATTATAAGTATTTATGAAGTCTATATTTTTGTAGTGACTAATGTAGGACTGTTGGTCTCAGAGCTGACACAAGGCATAAGCAGACTTGGACTCCTCAGAGTCCTTGGGTTTACACAGAATATGTTTATGATTGCCAGTGATATTCATAGTAAGGAATGCGTTTATAATCTGAAAACTGTCAGGTAAGATTGTATTAATTCCCCAAAGGGGGTAATTGAACTGCCATGGAAGCAAGACAGAATAAAAAGCTGTACAACTAGGAAGAAAAAATATTAATGCAAACAAATTGTGCAAGCAAAGCAAAAAAAACAATGAACGTCAAAGCTAAAAATAAAACTAATAGCTACATAAAAAAGAGACATAAATGAGGTCAAACATGTATTAGCAGTATTGTACATTTATAGGTTGTTATTGTAGAGTCTTGTTGCTGAAGGGTGGAAGGACCTTCTGAAGCGTTCTTTCCTGCTGAGAGAAGGGTGAGAGGTGTTGTTCGTGATGGATGTCAGTTTTGCCAACATCCTCCTCTCCCCCACCTCCTCTGTAGAGTCCAGTGCACAGCCACAACTGAACTGACCTCCTGACAGGCTTTTCCAGTCTACTCCGGTCCCACTCTTTGCAGCCGTTCCCCGAGCCGACCACAGCATAGAACCCTGCAGAGGCTACCACCGTGTCGTAGAACGTTCTGAGCAGAGCCCTGCACACATTAAAGGACCAGACCTGGGTCTCCTCCAAAAGGTGGAGGTGACCCTGGCCCTGTCCAGGGCGTTGGTGTGCATGGACCTGTCAGTCATATTGTCATAATGTTTGTATGAGCTTTGGCTACATTTTATGGGAACTGTAGTTTCTTGTATGTAGATCAACAAGTAATGAGTGCGTTGGTCAACAAGAAGATGGATGTCACTGGTCCTGTTCATAACTTTTATGGACAGGATTTCTAGACGCAGCCAAGGGCCCGAGGGGGTCTGGTTAGAAGATCAGCTCCTCCAAATCCGAGGCCATGGTTCTCGACTGGAAAAGGGTGGCTTGTCCTCTTCAGGTTGGAGGGGAGTTCCTGCCTCAAGTGGAGGACTTCAAGTATCTTGGGGTCTTGTTCACGAGTGAGGGAAGAATGGAGGTGGAGGTCGGCAGACGGATCGGTGCGGCTGCCGCAGTAACGGGGACGTTGTGTCAGTCCGTTGTGATGAAGGGAGAGCTGAGCCGAAAAGGGAAGCTCTCGATTTACCGGTCGGTCTACGTTCCTACCCTCACCTATGGCCATGAACTTTGGGTCATGACTGAAAGAACGAGATCCCGGATACAAGCGGCTGAAATGAGCGTTCTCCGTAGGGTGTCCGGGCACTCCCTTAGAGATAGGGTGAGGAGCTTGGCCATCCGGGAGGGGCTCGGAGTAGAGCCGCTGCTCCTCCACATCGAGAGGAGCCAGTTGAGGTGGCTCGGGCATCTATACCGGATGCCTCCTGGATGCCTTCCTCGGGAGGTGTTCCAGGCACGTCCCACCGGGAGGAGGCCCAGGGGATGTCTCTCGGCTGGCCTGGGAACGCCTTGGGCTCCCCCCGGAGGAGCTGGAGGAGGTGTCTAGGGAGAGGGACGTCTGGGCATCTCTACTGAGTCTTCCTGATTATGCAGAAGACGACGAGTATGAGTGCATGTCAAAACAACTTATTCTGAAAGAGCATTGGACGAAACAAAGATCATGTTTATTGGGTAAAAATTAAGACCATTATTGTTTTCAAAGCTGTCATTCATATCTAACAATTTATACTGAGGGCTCTGCCATGAAATGTTCAGCAATCAAATGAATTATCAACTGTTTTAAAGATGTATAAGCAGTTGACTTAGAATACAATAGAGCAGAATAAATCATTATTGTCCACCAGAGTGGAAATTTGCCTAGTCCTTTTTATTTAGGCCAAAGGTCATGTTTATAAATGTGGAATATATTTTCCTTAGGGCTGCACGATATTAGAAGAATCTTGCGATAAAACCACATTGAAAATTTTAATCGGAAATTAACTCTGAACAGCAACAGGAAATAAAAAGCTGTGCAGTCAGCAGGGAAACCAACAAACAAGTGGCTGATGGTAGCTGCCAGAAATTCAAATAAAATTGTTCGAGCGACTTTCTGTCAGAGTTCAGACCTCAGGGGGGCATTGCTGTTTTTTTCTGGCATGAAACTCTGAAATTCAAACTTTGAGAACAAATTGAAGGCGGCATTAGTTTCACTGAGCTACATTAGAAGACAATAGATAAATAGTTGCATAATGTAAATAAAGGTAAAAGGCATTTATCTGGTAAACATGGGTTACTTTTGAAGCAAATTATCCACATTCATTGATACTAGATTCCTAATGTGAAATTGTTCTTGACCCAATGCAAGCTCAAAGCTTTATATATTCAAGATTTAATGCTGAACTATTCAAAAACATAACTATAAACTTATACTTTTGAAAATTGTAGTAAGGTTTCTTTCCCTAGTATAATACGGCAGCAAAAATAACGAATAAAGCTTTAGTAATTACCTTGATTTCCAGCTCCTTTAACTTAGAAATGCATGTGAATATTAAATAACAATGAATCTCTAAGATTGGAGCTGGTCTGACACCTACTGAATGCTTTAGGTATATGAAATATATTCTGCTGATTACTGCATGCAACTGTTCAGTGAAAATCGACGGTCTTAATCAGTCAACAATAAATAAAAATAAATTCTAACTTATACACTCAAATTTAAAAGAAAAAGTTATGTTTTATATCATTCCAACCTGGTTCAAATAAATTGATAAAGCCTAAAATGAATGACATTCCTGCTGATGAGTGCCGCTGATATATTTCTCGTTTTCCTTTCTCTCCTTAAAGTCATTAGGTCAGTGTTTCCCAGATAACTGAGAGGTCCAAAATAATCTGATTACTTTGTCACAACAAAACATGCTGCTTCACAAGTAGCTCTTGTTCGTCTAGATTGTGCACTCTGACATTTTTAATGAGCTCCCTTATCTTGCAGGTACAGATCTGAACTCAACGAACACGTTTACAGGGCAAACTGTGACGAGGAGTGAGTACCGTGTTTAACAGATGTTACCAAAGTACTGCAGCTTCTTCAGGAGCAGAATCACAACAAACAGATGTTCTGATATCACAGCCTCATAGTTTGTTCTGTTTCATGAACATATGTATTTTTCCACCAGCATCTGCTCTGGGATTGCCGTCACCATTTCCCACACAAGCCAACAAAACCGCCTTTCAGGGTAACACCTCCACTCCTTGTTTTTTACCGTCTTGTTCTCCTAATGGACTCACTTTAATATACAGTAGAAGAAGAATTAGCGGTCTTACCTTTTTCAGTGCAGCTCAATAAGTTAAAATTCATTTATTTCAGCTGATCAGTCATTGAACAAATGGCTATATTTCAATTGTTTACATCTGTTAATTTGAATTATTATGGTTCACAGCTACTGAAAACCCAAAGTCAGTTTATTAGGAAACTAGATTATTTGAGACCAATAAAACGGTTTAATACAGAAATACAATCTTAATGAGAAGTATGTACATCTAGTCTACTGTATCTGCACTTGATGCTTGGTTGGCGGTCCTAAGTTCAGCCTGGCATAGAGAAGATCAGCCTGTGACTCTGCTGAAGTATTAAGGAAGCTCGGGTTGCATTAATAGATGCCTTTAGCTTGTCTGTATTGTTGGGTCTGCCGTTTCTCACCCTCCTATTGACAGTGCTCCATAGTCGTCTACGGAGTCAAAATCAGGCCAGTTTGCTGGCCACTGGTCAGTCAAGCACATTGATACCATGGCCAGTAAACCAGATATGTTTAGCAGTATGGATGGGTTCCAAGTCCCGTGGTAAAATGAAATCGGCACCTACATGAAGCTTTTCCCCTAAAACCCTTGAATTGTCTTTGCCTCAGTTTTCTCAAGGCTGTGGCTATCCCTGTTGGTTGAGCACCTTTTACATCCACACGTTTTCCTTCCCCTAAACTTTCCAATAATTTGTTTGGATACTCTGTCAACTTGCTTAAAAATGATCAGAAATAAACACCCTTGAGATGTATCACTGTTTTTAATAAATCTGAGTTTAATGGTTTTAACTGCATTACTGAAATAAACCTTGATGATGACATTCTAGTATGAGAAACACAATGAGCACTGTTTTAATTTGTGTCTTTCCACAGTGGTAACAACAGTAGCCCCTGCAGGTTCAGATGGTACTCTTATTGCAGGTATTGTTTTATATGTTTCTTATATCACTTTGAGGATATGGTTGGGTTCTAAATTCGCTCTCTTATTTTAGTGGTCATAGTTCTCATCCTGGTGACGGTCGCTGTTTTAGCCTTCCTGCTGTACCGGTACCTGTGCCACAACAAAGGCGACTACAGAACGACGGGGGAGCTGGCTCCAGGAGAGGATCCTGATGAAGATTTTAGCAACCAGGCTGAAAGTGAAAAGAAGGAATACTTCATATGAAGCAGGGAGAAAAGGAAATGGGTGGAAAAATAAGAAATGGGATGAAATTATTTCATGAGAGGCCGCTACTCGCTGAAGAAACTGTCCACCAGTGAAACCAAAGACGGGAGCGGGACTGTAGCCATGAATGTTGATGGATGTGAAGCAGCTGAAAGACAACGGACGAGTGCAGAAAACCAAAGCTTGGTATGAAACAGGTGGTGGGATTTTAAACGTGTCTGCAGTCTGTTATAAGATCAGAAAAACATTCAGCAACCATCAAAATGTAACCTTGACACTATTATTATTATAAGCCATGTTTCAGTTTCTCTCCTGCTTCCCTGAGACTTGCTGTGTGTTTTTTTTTTTTCAAACTTTAATATGTGCTGTGTGGGTTGTTTTTATTCTGAGTTTTATTTTCTTTTAAAAATCGACCTCAAAGCATCTGCTTTTGTTGCACCTGTTTCTCTAAACTGTTACTGGAAACTTTATGTATGGAAGACGGTAAAGATTGTTGTTTTTTTTACATGTTATTGTGAGAGAATATTTCTTCAGAATTTTTACATTAATTTTGAAACATCTTTCCTCCAATAAAAACGTCTAAACAAACCAATGTGTCCCCTTACTACAAAAAAGGTTTGGGAAAAACAGGATTATGTTAAGTGTAAACACTATGCAATGACTTAAAATAATTTAAATTAAATATTTTAAGTGATTAAAGTGTATTCTCAATCTAAAACAAACAAAAAAGTACACTAGTTAAAAGAAACAAGGTTTCTAGATGCGTGTCTTTAGAACTATGATGATTCATGGGAGCAAGAAAGTTTGGCTCTTTAACTTGTATATAGAAGACGTGCTCTTCAAATTAAAGTTACGTAAGATTTACTGAGTACAAAATTAAACATTTTATGAAATCATCCATAGTTTACCAGCTTAGTGATTGTCTTCATGCCTGTCTAAAAATAGAAACATACCCACATTTATCAGTTCCCTGAAGGATTCACAGTGCTGGCCACAAGATGGAAGATGCACATTACAGGTTGGTTAAATCACCAAAGGTCGCCCTAAAGATGTTAAGTAAAAGGTTCCTGCTTGGGTATTTGTCTTGTAGCATACGGGTAACTTGACATGAATTTTGCATTAAAAATAAATCGACGTTTGTGTTCATGTAGGTGCAGCGCTGAAAGTGAAAAGCTAATGGCAAATGGACAGAATTTATAGTCACTCAAAGCGCTTTACTCTAGAGCCACATTCACATCCATACACTGATATGCAACCTGGGGTTAAGTGCCTTGCTCAGGGGCACATTGACATGTGACAGGATGAAGCTGGAATCAAACCTTAAACTTTGGGACTGGGAGACAACTACTCTCCCCATTGAAAACTATTAGAGAACTATTGTTACAGCTATATTTTTTATATCCTTTTTATGTAGAACTGAGCCGAGTTCATGCCTCAGATTGGAGTGAAAACACTGTACTGTCAAAATAATCTACCTTTACAGGTACATGAACTTTGAAGACATCCTATTCTTAATCTATAAAGTCCAGTTTGTTGATGGACCCACCGTTGCCAGCATTAGCAACTTTAACTAGTCTGTAAACATCTTCCAAAAGGTTTAGGAGTGTGTTCATAGAACACCAGAACTGAAGACTCTGTTTTAATTCATCCCAAAGGTGTTTAAGAAGGTTGGAGTCAGGACTCTGTGCAAGCCAGCCAAGTTTCTCCAGACCAAACTTTCTACACCTGTAGCCCTAGAAGTGATTGCAACACCAGAATTCATTGATTTGGTGGTGTGACCCAATACGTTTGGCAACATGGTGCAATTGAACACTAAATGCAATGGTCCAATCAAGTCCAAACCTCAATGTATTTGTAAAACTGCTGTTTGGCAGCTGTAATGACAACGCTGTCTTAAAAAGGTGAATAAAGCCGTGTCAGCTGTAAAATGAGAGATTGTTGCTTTCATCCCTTTTTGTGCGCATTGTAAGGTTGTCAGAGACCAGAGGCACAGTAAACAGATCACTAACACTCACTGCCCCTCTCCAGGCCAAAGGTTTTAGTAGACCCGCACCATTTACCAGCCGGCAAGGCAAACAGCAGAGGAGGCCCGAATTAACCAAGAGGCTGACAGATATAAAAATGTTTTGTTGCTGAGATGATAATTTTGTCACAAATGAATGAGTAAAGTCAGTGAATTAACTTAACATGATGATTTCCAGGCTGCACATTAACCAACAGCTGAACTCCTGTAATTTACGTTTTAATATAGCAAATGTATGTTGTTGACAGTTACTGACATTACAAATCATCTCCTTTCTCACTTGGTCTCCATCACTTCTACCCAGGTCATACTGACAGTTCAGAGATCTGCTCCTCCCTCCACAGTCTGGCATTACATATCTAGTTTGTAACATGGCTCTGGGCAAAGAAGCTTACCCAGGAACAAATAACAGTAGACCTGTGGGTTTTCTTGGATATTACCTTTAATATGCTTTTTGGATGTGGCCCCATATTTTCTAAGTATTGTTTAGGGGGATAGTACCTTGTAGAAGTATTTGTAGGTCTCAAGCTTTTCCACATTTTGTCACGTCACAACCACAAACGTCAAAGTATCAAAACTGGATTTTATGTGACAGATCAGCACAAAGTAGGGCATAATTGTCAAGCAGGAAGTGGTTGATGCATGGTTATATATTTATAAAAAAAAAAATCAGAAGAGTGTGGTGTGCATTTATATTCAGCCCGCAGTACTCTGATGTCCCTAAATAACATCTTCAGACGTCATGTCAGAGGTTTATGTATATATATATATATATATATACACATATACATATATATATATATATATACACAGACATACACATACACACCATTCCCAGGGTGAAACATGGCAACATGATGCTGTGGGGATGCTTCTCTTCTCCAGGGACAGTCAAGCTGATCAGAGCTGATGGACAGATGGATGGAGCTAAATTTAGGGCTATCCTGAAAGGAAACCTGCTAGATGCTGCAAAAGACTTGAGACTAAAAGGTGGAGGTTTACCTTTCAGAAAAAAAACAATGGACCTAAACTTAGATCCAGAACCACACTGGAATAGTTTAGATCAAAGCATATTCATCTGTTTAGTGTCCTAGTCAAATACTAGCCCTAGATCAATTTAAGAATATCTGGCAAGAGTTGAAAACACTCCGCCCCACACTATCCATCCAATCTCACTGACCTTGACCTGTTTTGCAAAGAAGAATGAGCTGAACTTTCAGTTTCTAGATGTGAAAAGCTGGTAGAGACATACACCAAAAGATCTACTGCTGTAATTTCAGCAAAAGGTGGTTTAAGAAAGTACTGACTCAGTGGGGGGCTGAATACTAAAACTTTTCAAAGAATTGTCTTTATTTTAAACCATGTATCATTGTCCTGCTTTCCAATTATATGCAAATACTGTTGAAGGCACTGTATGTTCTAGACTTTTCATACTGGGAAACAAGTTACATAAACTAGTTGTCAATCCAACAGGTGAATGAATCACATGCCTGTGCCATTTTGTTACGTCATTTACTGTGTAAATATTGGGTTTAAATAACTGTGCTCTGCTTGACAAAGATTGTTTGCCTTTTCGGAAACAGGAAGAACATTTATTAAACTATTAATTGCCAATGGAAAAAAACCAAAACCAAATAACAAAAACAAATCTCAGATGATGTTTAATCGTTAACATAAGAAAGCTTTTACTATTCTACTAAAAGACTAAACAAATGCATACAAGAACAAACTTACCACATTTCAAATTTCCAAAATAACCTTTATTCTAAACTTACATTTTAAATTTTAAGTTTAGTATAAAAAAGTTAAGTGCACCTAAGTTCTTTTTTTCAAAGTATTTCATCTTTGACATGTCTCAGCAAACTGTAGTGACACTCATCTCCTTTAGTAATCTTAAAAGATAGAATGTGTACCAAAGTACGTCACATCACTTTAGTACATACATCTATTTTACAAAATGTTGTAAAGAGAATCCCTGAACTATAAATGTCCATAATCCCTCAACAAAGAATGTCCCGTTTGCTGGCTGTGGTTGGCATAGCATCTACTGATCAGCTGTAAGTTTACAGTACTTCATATTGCTGGAATGAAGCCACTATTATGCTGCTTTACAATTGGAGCAGAGATGGAAAAACAAGAAAACTTTTGAGTTTTGAGAAAACCGTTTGAGTTACAGCTCTAAAGTTTTGATAGCCGTGGTCTTTGTTTTCAGTTGAGCTGCCTGAAATGACGGCAGGAGTTGTGAGACGTGTGCATCACAGAAGCGGTTTCTGGTCATTTCGGAAGAACCAAGCAGGTTTCCAGAACGTTGGCTTTGGATTTTACTAATATTTATATCACTAATTGCTCGCCGACAGTAACAGCCTCCGCTTTATGTTAGCCACAGCTATTAAAACTTTATACTGTGTCGGATACCCAGTGACACTCATTCACACCACAATGATAAATGCTTAGAAACATTAGTTCGTGGTATCCATACAGACACGTTTAGCTTCAAATACTTTATTTAGTTTTCATTGACTCCAAAAATGCTTGAAAGCATAAAAAGAAAAGGACTTAAACATGCGGACAGTCATGTAGCCTCGTTGCAAGGTCTTTGCATACTCTTTCAGGCTTTGTAACAATATGGCACATCTTTACATAAATTTTTCTAATGGAATAAAAATGGACCCAAAAGTGTAGAAAAATGTCACAGCTTTTTTCACTGAAAAAGTCATGAAAACAGAACATAAAACAAGATTAGCCCCTTATTTCTGCAACTCCTCGGTTTGCTTAGCAGTGTATTTCAGATAAAAAGGTACATTAGCAAAAGGTGCAAAGTATGCAGCAACTGAAAGATGCAGGTGACCTACACACAGTGACAGAAAAGAGAAAACGCTAAAGATTGCAGTCATGGCAGACCGAAGGCTGGAGGGGCCAACAGTGTCACAACTTCTTTTTCAAGGATATGTTTGCTTTTTAAAACTGTGACGATTAAAATTTGAAGTTATTATAAATGCATTGTCGGCTAGATCTTTGGTACAACCAGCTCATTGGTTATACTGTCAAATGTTTTTATTAGCCTAACTAAACACACTCAAAATATTAAACCAAGAAAACAAAACCGAAATATTAAATGAATTCTTGTGAAATGGTTCCAGTCTTCTATGAAGAATGGGCTTTTGTAAATAAGATTAACGATGTGTGTAAACCAAAAAAAAAAAAAAAAAACCTTAAAAGCATAGCTCTGTATATGTGAACAATAACAACTCTGGGTATCCGACTGTGGAATAGAAACAGGATACATAAAAAGCTAAAAATGTTACACCAACCACCCCATTCTAATCATCTTACTATTTGGATTTACTTTAAAATTCTTTCCTTTAAGTTTACTGAAGTTAATTTGCTTCGATTCAGGGTTATCCCCAGTGCTCTTTGGCACTCAACTATGTTCATCTACAAGTTGCCCAACAAGGTACAGTAAACCACTTGAGATATTGCATTAACTCCTTACTTAAAGACAATTTGTTTTGCTTTAAATTAAATTTATTTCATTTACAACTGATTGAAATGGAACAATCTCTCAGACAGTTCATTGTGCAACAAATTTATTGTGGTGTTTTTTTTTTTTGATACTGTGCAAAAGACAAGACAGTTCTAACTAAATGCATCCAGGATGCTGGTTCTTTTTTTTTTAAATATATAGCAGAGGTGTTAACATCCCCTGATCATCATACTGGTATTTACACAAAACTATTACACTCCTATTAATTAAACTACACTAGAGATTTTTAAAAACGACAAGTGGAGATTTCTTTTAGTTTGCGCTTTGCGACTTTGTTTCTTTGCGTTTTACTTTCACCATAAAGCAGCTAAACTATATAACGTAGGTCTGTTATGTCAACATTTCATCTAAGTAGTTGTACAGGAATACATGAATATCTCAGTGTTATTTTTGACTATTTGATTAAAGGAGAATAGCTCTCCTGAGGAGACACAGAAGCCTGAAAAAAGTCCAATTCTGAAGCAACCACAGACTTTTGATCAAGTAAAGAATTATGGAGAGACTTATATTTTAAATCTGTAGATTTTTTTCCTCTCAGGCGATGAAAATTACCATTTGATCTTTAGGTCAGAAGTGGAGTACTGTACCTTTAACAAGGGCTCTATAATATTACATTCCGTTAGGTGATATCAGTATTGTGGCATGGCCAAGCAGCCTGAAGAGGAAGGCGTATGGAATAAAGAAGGAACTTGGGAATCATCTGGGATGGGGGCACGGTTTAGGCATGAACGAGGAGGGGAGTAGCTGCTGTTACCAGATAGTATAACCTCCATTGGATCCACCAAGGAAGAAGTTATTCTTGCGCTGCGCCATGACAACATTGGCGCCCTGCATGGCGGCCAGCTGAGCCGCATTAGGGGGGTGTCCAGGAGGTGGGGGCTAAAGAAGGAGGAAAAACAGGCTCAGTGACTGCTAGACAGTTGATCAGTTTTGCAAAAGAAATGCATTTTGACAACACTCACTGGGAGGGAAACGCTGCTGCCGGCTGTGAAACGAGTGCCGGCGTCAAAGCCGCTTTCCACCATCACGGTTGATCCAGGTGGGTAAACAGCTCCCATGTGGTAGTAGGCCATGGGGACATTTTGGCCCACCGGACCAACCTGCATGTGTGGCTGCATGGGCATATACACCTGATGCCCAGCATAGGGAGAGGACATCTGTGGCACCTGACCAGGCACCTGAGCTGGAAGCACATATCTGGGCTGGTATATCTGCACACACAGAGATGGAAAATAAAATTAAGACATTTAGAAATTATATTCTGAGACTTGACTGTTATCTTGTTGAACTTCCAGATGCAACAATTACCTCAGAATATGCAGGTGGTGTGTCTGTGTAAGGAGGTGCCTGAGGAGACATTTGCATAGCAGGAGGGTATACAGGCGCACTACTCTGCTGAGGGTACACAGACTGCTGTGGATATGAACCTGCAAAACAACATTTTTTGTTTTAAATTAAATACTTATACTTCAGGGACTGATGGGGAATTCCCAGGTTCAGTGAGGGAATATTCCACCAGCAAAGGATGGTGACAAAGCCAGGAAATCTGTGTGTGAGGTCAGGACAAAGTTAATGGAAATGGCAATGAAAGCAAAGTAGAATAAAGAAATGGTACAATTAATTATGATATAACCCAAATGTACCCAAAAGACCCAGATCAATAATTCTGTATAGCTGCTGATGTAATAATAATAATAATAATAAATAATAATAATAATAATAATAATAATAATATTCAGCAAACATTCTTCACCATGACCAAATTTTACATTTAAGTGAAAAGCAAAAAGAAATAAAATCTCAAACATCACCGGCATTTCTCTTGGGATTAGGAATGGGTTGATTACCAGTATGAAGGTATGCCAAGGTTTGAAAAATTTACAGTTTTAATACTGCAAAAAATGTCCTACCATAACGATCTTACAGTTTAAAGTTATTTTAATGAGATGCCAGAGAAAATGTTTTTGCTTTAGTCTACTAAATAAATTCAATTGTACAATTTTGTGTAAACACTGATATCATATTTGTAAAAAAGGCTACTAAACAATGAGAATCTCTAACCCACCCATGCCATTGATAGGAAGCAAAATAGTGAAAAATTGAGTAAAAACTGTGATGAAATATATTTCACTTTTATTTTGCTGTTTTATGCAAATAAGACGGAAAGGAAATCTATTGATTACATGATGATAGATAGATGATTATAGCCAGCTCAGTCAGTTGCAATCAAACCATTATGCTTTAATAGGAAAGAACAAAAATATAATCTTTAAGCTGATGTCAAAATCTCAAAACGTTTAAACACAGAATGTGTACAAAGAATAGGATAAAAAGAACAAATATAAAAAATGTATTCAAATTAAAGACAAATACTAAATAAATTGATGTAACCTAATTGCATTTTAAAAAGGAAAATTGTAGATAATTTCTAATCTTGATATTTCACATGTTTTTCACTGTTTCTGCTAAAGGCAATTGACAAAGTAAGGAGACTTATTGTATAAAACCCATCATCAGTTAGTATCTATTGGTTTCCAGTCAATTTACTTTATTCTAACACAGTCAGGCAGAAATCTGTGACGTAGTTAAAATAAATATAAACAGCATTAGTAAATTTCACATTGGGTTTATAAGATTATTAAAACGTTGCATTTTTTCTATGCTGTTGATTTTCAATTAAACGGGCAATTAAGGGAGAACAAAATGGTTAACTTCTTGTGAAAGCAAAAATAGCATCAGCCCTTTGTTCATGAAGCTAGGCGTGTTGACCCGCTATTATAATCTAAAATGGTCAAATAGACAGTAAAACAGCATGTTCACCGTGGCATAGCTGTAGCAAACTGCGGTAGAAACGAAAACATTCCATCAGACTGACTGGAACAGAACTGGACTTCCATGTTAACAACACTACAGCGACCCAAAACAGTCCAGTTATGGCAGCCTTGCCTTTTTAAACGATTGGCAAAAAACAAAACACGACCTGATCAGAATCCGTACAACAATCCGTAACGAGAAGGTAAACATTGTATTTATGAAAGCATTTCAGAGGCATTTGGATTCAGTAAGTGAGCTTCCCAGAAGTCGTCAGTTTATTGTTATGTACGTAGCTAAACGTGAAGTCCGCTTTAGATTGCGACAGCCCGTTCGGCTCTAGTTCTAACAGCAGCGTCGACTGACGGACAGCTAGCTGACAAACTGAACACGCTGTAGAGAAATACCTTTGTTATTCATTGTTGTGGATTGATTCGGAGGCTAAGGAACATCAGCTTTTACGGAGCTCAGCGTATCTTGTCTCGGCCTTGTTACGGGTTTGGATTGACACTTCCTTGTTTCTTCTTGTTGTTGTGGAAGTGGTTACGTCACCCGTTCTTTATCTGCGGCGGCACGCACGCACGGCTCACCTGCACGCCTGCGCCCCTCTGTGGTGGAAACTGGAAAAGAGCTCCAGTGAAAAATAAAAATAAAGAAACAAAAAGAAAAAAGCGAACTTTAAAGCAAAAAAAAAAAAAAAAAACAAAAAAAAACAACCTAAGATAAATAAATAAATAAATAAACTTCAATTGCAAATAAACAAAATATATTTACTAATTACAAATAATTAGCTCCCGCCCATGGATTGCTGGATATAGGCACCAGCTTCCCCGCGACCCACTATGGAAGAAGCGGTATAAAAATAACTGACTGACAAATAATTAGCATTACGGAGTATTACGGCTTTCGCTATATAAAAAGAATGTGTTTTTATTAAGAAATAAGCAAGTCCAAGTTTAAAATAAATAACAATTAAACTTAAATTACACATAGAAAAGACAGGAAAATAGTATATTTTCATAACAGATCTTCATTTTTTCCAAAAGAAATAATCAGGTTACCAGATTTAAGTCAGTAATGCAAGATTTCATAATAACAGATTAAATCACCATAGAATATTGCCCCATTACTTTTTAGTAAGTAAAGTAGGTATATTGTCCATGTGTTTATTCCTTATGTTAATTACTGAATAACATTAATGTTTTTTTTATTTTGAAGTTATTTATTTTATCCATGTTATAGAGAATACATTTGATAATTAATAAATGAATGCAGCATACCCAACTGCCAAAAAACTTTCAAAACATATTCAAGAGAAGAAAGTTTTGAGGTGTATTAGGTTATTAAATACAGTCATGTTTTTGGACAGTGGGAGGAAGCCAGAGTACCAGGAGAGAACCCACGCATGCACGGGGAGAACATGCACTCCATGCAGAAAGACCCCCGCCTGGAGTTGAACCCAGGACCTTTTTGCTACAAGGCAACGGTGCTACCAACTGCGCCAACGTGCAGCCCATGGAATAAACATTTAAATAAATAAATAAATTAAAATGCACACAACATTATGGGTGACATACCAGAGTTCAAAAGAGGACAAATTGTTGGTGCACGTCTTGCTGGCGCATCTGTGACCAAGACAGCAAGTCTTTGTGATGTATCAAGAGCCACGGTATCCAGGGTAATATCAGCATACCACCAAGAAGGACGAACCACATCCAACAGGATTAACTGTGGACGCAAGAGGAAGCTGTCTGAAAGGGATGTTCGGGTGCTAACCCGGATTGTATCCAAAAAACATAAAACCATGGCTGCCCAAATCATGGCAGAATTAAATGTGCACCTCAACTCTCCTGTTTCCACCAGAACTGTCCGACGGGAGCTCCACAGGGTCAATATACACGGCCGGGCTGCTATAGCCAAACCTTTGGTCACTCATGCCAATGCCAAACGTCGGTTTCAATGGTGCAAGGAGCGCAAATCTTGGGCTGTGGACAATGTGAAACATGTATTGTTCTCTGATGAGTCCACGTTTACTGTTTTCCCCACATCCGGGAGAGTTATGGTGTGGAGAAGCCCCAAAGAAGCGTACCACCCAGACTGTTGCATGCCCAGAGTGACGCATGGGGGTGGATCAGTGATGGTTTGGGCTGCCATATCATGGCATTCCCTTGGCCCAATACTTGTGGTAGATGGGCGCGTCACTGCCAAGGACTACCGAACCATTCTTGAGGACCATGTGCATCCAATGGTTCAAGCATCGTATCCTGAAGGCGGTGCCGTGTATCAGGATGACAATGCACCAATACACACAGCAAGACTGGTGAAAGATTGGTTTGATGAACATGCAAGTGAAGTTGAACATCTCCCATGGCCTGCACAGTCATCAGATCTAAATATTATTGAGCCACTTTGGGGTGTTTTGGAGGAGCGAGTCAGGAAACGTTTTCCTCCACCAGTATCACGTAGTGACCTGGCCACTATCCTGCAAGAAGAATGGCTTAAAATCCCTCTGACCACTGTGCAGGACTTGTATATGTCATTCCCAAGAAGAATTGGCTGTATTGGCCGCATAGGAGGCCCTACACCATATTAATAAATTATCGTGGTCTAAAACCAGGTGTTTCAGTTTCATTGTTCAACCCCTGTATATATATATATATATATATATATAGGCCTATATAAAAAATAAAAACTTGTACTTCCTTATGTTAAACAAAAAAAAAAAAACAATAACAAAAAAAATAGATAAAATTTAAAAAAGCAAAATATTCAATGTTTTATATTTTAGCAATAAAAAGAATAAATAAATGATAAATTAGGATGTACAAAAGCACCATGCCTCTTTCACATATAATTTACTGTCTGACCAGACAAACAGGAGACATTTTAAACCAAAATCAGCAGAAAGATTACATAAATTGGCTTTGAAAAAAGGATAATATTTTACCCCAACAATATTTGTGAAAACATGATTAATGTAGCCAAGTAGCTGATGTTCCTGTATGTACTAGGTTTACTGTATAGTAGCCTAGTAGGGTGGCGTTTCTAGTCTTACATAAGATAAAAAAAACAGACTTTTGGGTTTTCATTAGCTGTAACCAACAATCGTCCAAAATTAAATAACAAACGCCTGCCACCATTTATCGCTCTAAGATTCACTACGATGCAACTGCATCTGTCCCCCCCCAACATGTTTATTTCAGTGTCACAAACACTGCTCGGCTTTCTTTATGAGGTGTACGTCCCCTTTAAGAGAACCATGGCACCGCTCAAGTCGAGGCAGACATTTTTCAATGCAAGATTTTTTTCTTGCATAAATTATGTTCATGACGTAGTGCAAAAGGACAATTTGGGGACAATTTTGTCCGGGTTTCCAGCTCTGGGGGGATTCCGGGAGACACCTGGAGGATTCCTGATGGTGTGAACTGTTGTAGAAAGGCCACCGTCATTAAATATTAAGGCAGAGGAGATCCTAACATTGCAGCCCTCCTTATCAATGCAAATACCTCTCTTTTTTGTGCAGTCACACCGCCTGTCTGGAAGCTGAGATGAATTTCTAATGATGTGTGACTGAAACAAACTGTGGCAGGGAGCCTTTTAAGAGCGGCGGATTACGGAAAGTAAGCTGCATTTCCGCGGTAAGTTGCATATAATAACCGCACTGTGTTGAAGCTCACTGCTGGCGCGGAGCAGCGAAATGGCGAAAGGAAATGAGTTTTGGTTAATATGCAATGCTCGTAATTAGCATAATTTATATATTTATGATAAAGAGAGGGGAATGCATAAAATTCGGGCTCTCGGCACGGCTTGACAGGATTTCCCTCGGCTGTGAATGGTGCTCGTCCTCAAAAAAGTGCCTTTTATTGGCCAGGATGGGGGTGGGGTGCCCATCAACAGCCGCTGAAGTTTTGACAGGTCCTCATCTCTCTGGGGGATTTGCTGCAAGAAACGCACCATCTTGAGCCTTTTTGGACTCTGTAATCACTTCGTGGAGATCTTTATTTGCAACTTTTAATGCAACATAATGTGGCCTGTTTATACTTACAGGCCCCATTAAACAGTCTGTCTGCAGTGACTAAAATGGCCCGGAATAACAAATATCAACATCTCGGTTTTTTTAAAGCAGCAGTTCAATATCAAATACAAATGCAACAAAAATCAAGAGATCTCTATCTTCCTAGATGCATGATCATTTTAAAAAGCTTGTGATAACTGCATAATGAGTATTTGTTCATGTAGAATGCCAGCAAGACATTGTCTGAGGTGGTGCAGCAGCCATGAACTCCCAGGATCCTCCTGCCAAAGATGCCCCGCTCACTGTCAATGAGCAGGTAAAAGCTCACCTGTTTATCCGAAGCCTTTTCCAGCAACACGTCCATGTAATAGTATACCCCTTGAACTTTTTCCACATTTTGTCACAGCACAACCACAAATTTCTGTAGTATTTATGCTGTATTTTCTTTGGATATTGTGGGATTGACGAACAAAAAGTAACACCTAACTGTAAAGCTGAAGGTAAATTATGCCTAGTTTTTAAATCAAAAATCTCAAAAGTGTCGCATGCATTTGTATTAAGCCACTCTGACTCAAACCTTTGTAGAACCACCATTCAATGCAATAACAGCTGTAATTCTTTTAAAGTATGTCTGCTAGTGCTCCACATCTTGAGGCTGAACATTTCTTCTGTTCTTCTTGGCAAAATAGCTCCAATTTGCTTCGATTGGATGAAGAGCATTTGTGAACATTAATTTTTAAGTCTTGCCACTGATCAGTTGGATTTATGTCTAGACTTTGACTGGGCCATTCCAAGATGTACTTATACTGTCATCTAAATTAGGGCTCCGCAATATTGTCATCACATTAATGTTTGCAGTATTAGAATCACAAAAGGACTTCTTGGGTGTAATATTTAGTTGGATATATTTTACGTGCCATGCTTTCACACTCTGCATGCCAATTATATGCTGTATTTGGCCAGTTGGATGGTCTTTAACTGCCCTTGAAGCACATGACATGTATGTTTAGTGATCATAAACCCTATCAGGAAATTGTGGGTGAATTGTAACAATGGAACATGTGGCTGAATCATAACCAATATCATCATTGGCAATATTCAGAAATGGTATTGAAACTACATGTTTTCCTGATATCATGTGGCCCAAACCTAAACCAGTCCATGTAACCATGGCTGTATGTTCAGACTCCTTGTCCAGAACAGATTTACTTCCAGGACTGCCCTATTTTTAGCTCCTTCCATTTTCCCATCAACTCTGAACAGCTTCCATGTTCTTGCCGAGGCTAACTATCCCCTCATCATGATGCTAACACCACCATGTTTCTCTGTGGAGTTAGTCTGTCCGGGGTAGTGTTTCCCACCGCAAATAGTGTTTAGCATGCAGACTAGAATGTTTAGCTTTATCTGACCAGAGCAACTTCTTTGATACATTTTCTGTGCAATGCAAACAGGATTTCTTATGACAATTGGTTGAACACAGTTTTGATTACATATATTTGTTCACACACTTCACATTTTAAGCAGTGGACAGAAGTAATCATTTTCCTTCCACTTCCCAATTATGTTCCACTTTTTGTTGGTCTGACATAAAATCCCAATAAAATATGTTGAAGTTTGTGGTTGTATTGAGAAAAGTGTGAATCATTTTCGGGAGTATAAATACTTATTTGAGGGACTCTATGATTACAGTTAGCCAAACCTGGCAGCTTCCCATGCCTTCAAGTTTGCTCCTGTAATCCCCTAATGCAGTATTTTACCCCATCACAATAAAACATAACTATCTGCCGCACAGCTGTCCACAGGACCCAGATACTGCCTAATAATACCTGCTACTCTATGCTTCAGAGATTATCAGTATTTAAACTGCCATGCTTATTAATACTTTTTGTGGGTTTCTCACCTGTAATGGTCTGTGCAGACATAGCCAGCAAGCCAAAGCAATGCTGTTCACAAATCCACAAAGAACTGTGTTGCTTGAGCTTCTTGTTGGTTGATGTTCTCTTTGTCATTTCGGTGAACTCATTTGCCTTTTTACGTTATTTTTGTTTTTGTTTGGTTCATCTTGTCCTAACATGTGCTCGGCTTCTCTGTCCTCCGTAGCCATTCACTGTCTGACAGCAGAAGTCTTTTTTCAGCCATTTAAATCCTGCACTTTGAAATTCCCCTGGCAGGGACAACCAGGTACGCATTACCCTCTCTCTCCCTGCGTTGTGTCTCCTCTGCATCCTGTCTTCCAACCACCTTGCTGCCTCTGTTAGGTCTTTCATCATTTCACTCCATGAATCATCAACTATAAGTCAGCACTGGGTTTAGACCATGCAGGCAGAGGGTGAGAATAACTAATGTTGGCACACTTACACTGCCTTGCAGAAGTATGCATACCTCTTGAACATTTTGTCAGGTTTCAGCCACGAATTTCAATGTATATTACTGGGATTTTATTTGATAGACCAACAAAAAGTAGAATGTGCAGGGAAAAATTATATATGGGTTTTATTCATTTTTTAAATGAAAAAAAATCTGAAAAGTGCAGCATGTATTAGTATTCAGACATTGTTTTTTTACCTCTAATATTAAAACCTGCTGTTCTGTAAAGGCTCCAGAGGTTTATTTATAGAATATTAGTGAACAAACATCATCCGGGGAACACATCAGACAGGTCAGGGTCGTAGTTTTGACAAAGCTTAAACCAGGGTTGGGTTATGAGCAACACTCCAGTCTTTTAACAATAAGGCACAACTACAAACCTAGCAAGACAGAACCCGGTTAGCTAAACTAACGGGCCGGACAAAGAGAGCAATATTTAGAGAAGCACATTAAATAGGCCATTCTCACCTTGAAACACGATGGTTTCAGCATCATGCTATGGGGATGCATTTCTTCTCTAGGAACAGAGAAATTGGGCCTTTGATGGGGAGATGGTTGGAGCAAAATACAGAACAATGCTGGGAGAAAATATGTTAGAGGCTGCAAAAGACTTGTCCTTTCATCAGGACGACCCTAATCATACAGCCAGAAACTTACTGGAGTGCTTCTAATCAAAGCATACTCATGTGCTAGAATGGCCTAGGGAAAGTCCAGATCTGAATCTAATTGAGATTATGTGATGAGTGGAAAATTCATGTTTACAGAAGCTCACCACACAATCTGACTGGGCTTGAGATGTTATGCAATCAACAATGAGCAAAGTGAGCGCGGGTTCTACAAAGTATTGTCTCAGAGGACCAAAATTTCAAAATGTTTAAGAGGTATAAATATTTTTGCAAGAACCTGTGTATGATTTGTTTCAGTTTAATAATAGTTTAATAGTTAATTCTCATGTCTTAAATTATCATCCTGTTTGAAAATTATTTGGTGGAACATGCAGCATTCTAATCACCTCATAATTTACTCCTTGCTACTGCAGGTTATTGTCATGTCTGGTCACGAGACTATTCGTGTACTAGAAGTAGAGGTTGATGCATCTCTGCCATCATTAGTACCTGATGGGAAGAGTGAGGGCAAAGCTGAGGAGTCAATGGCTCAGGGTGCGGAGAATGCTGAGGCCGCCAACACCCAGGACAGCCCCACCATGCCCCTCAGCACTGGTGAAGCAGGTAAATCACTGTTACACAGGAGGTTAACAGGGACGGATAACAGGCAACTCATTTCTCATACATGACAGAATTGTGTTGTGAAATGTTAATAACCAATCAAACATCTGTTGGCTGTTCTTCTGCAGGGATTGGTGAGCAGCAGGTGGCTTCTGTTGATGTTTTGTCTCCTGCTGTCCAAACAGTGAATCCTGCTGTTCCCCTCAGCGTGTCCCTATCCCAGCCCCAGGCCACCATGCCCTTTACTGTACAAGGCTGTCCACAGGTACTAACTGTGACAATAGAGACATGCCATCATTTCTACCCATGTTCTTTATTATGTAAGGTTTGTCCCATTAAGATCATGGATCTCATTTGCAAAGGAGACCTGGCAAAGGTGGCAGCAACAAAACTCAAAGTAGTAAATTAAATAGCAAAGACATGTCCAGAAACACTTGCACACAGTTAGCCTAGAGTCCAGGGTTGTGACCCAGGCTTTGAGTTCATTCAGGGTTACTGAGCTTTTTCAGGTGAAGTTTTGTCAGAAAACTTTTCCAGGTGTAACCAAAAGACCCAAATGCTTTTTTTTTAGTTCAGTTTTTACTCTGGGAGCCATGGTTTATAAAATGACCATT
This sequence comes from Crenichthys baileyi, assembly GCA_036173005.1. NCBI lineage: Eukaryota > Metazoa > Chordata > Actinopteri > Cyprinodontiformes > Goodeidae > Crenichthys > Crenichthys baileyi. The sequence goes on from JAHHUM010000916.1 coordinate 430,522, forward strand.
CAATGAAGAATGTAATTTCCTTGTTTCCATATCAAAAAGGGTGATAAATAAGAGAGAATCTTAGAAGAATGGTTTTATGACCACATACACAAAACTGAGGTAACAAGCATGTAGAGTTGACAGGTTTACATTAATATACAGCAATGACGAATGAGAAATCTGCAGTTTGGAAGATATCTCAGTGCTTCATGATATAGATTATCCCTTATGTAAGGACAATCAGTAGATGCATTCATGTACAGCATGTCTTCAGAGTCACAGACAAATAAATGTTATATTCTACCAGTTTCCATTTTAAATTAAAAGAAATTAGTGAAATACTTATTCACTCATCAATAAATAAACTCTTTAGCCAAAATAGATTTTGAAGATGGGTCTATAGTTACACTACAATGCTGAAGTTGTTCACTCACCCACCCCAGTAATTGATTTCAGGTGTTCTAATCATTTCCATGGCCACAGGTGTCTAACATCAAGCAATTAAGCATGTTATACAAACATCCCTGGAACTCAATGAAACCCAGCGTGGTACCAAGATAGGATCTTCCTCCTAAATATTCCAGTCAACTTTTTGTGGTATTATAAGAAAGTGGAAGCGATTGGGAATGACAGCAACTCAGCCATCAAGTGGTAGGTCATGTAAAATCACAGAGCAGGGTCGGCGGAAACTGAGGCGCAAAGTGTGGAGAGGTCACCATGTTTTTGCAGACCTTTGAATTTCATGTGGCCCTCAGACAAGCTCAAGAACAGTGTGCAGAGAACTTCATGTTGTACCCAACCCTTACATCAGGCCTATGTGTTCTCTGCAGGGGTGAATCAGGCCTCTCTGTCTGTGAATTCAGTGGACGAGTCTGGGTTTGGTAGTTGCCATTTTTGTCAAGAACTTGGTTGACTGCATTGTTGCAAGTGCAAAGTTTGGTGCAAAGGAGATTATGGAGTAGAGTTATTTTTCAGGAGATGGTATTGGCTTCTCCGTTCAAGTGGGAATAACTCTTAAGACAGTTTGGACAATTTTGTTCTCCTAAAGTCCATAAAGACATTAGTGAATGAGTCTATTCTGGAAGAACTGGAATTGACCAGCACAGAGTCCTGACGTCAACCCTATTGAAGACCTTTAGGATGATTAGAGCACACGCTGTGAGCCATGGTTTCTCATTCAATGTCTGCGTCTGACCGCACAAATTTGCCTCTGGCAGATTGGTCAAAAATTCCCATTAAACACAAAACCTCGTTAAAGCTGTTCTAGCTGTAATGGGTGCAACAATACCATAAAAATCCACCACTATGGATTAGGAATGGGATGCCACTGGAGTTCATGTGTGCGAAGGTTGATGAGCAAATACTTTTGACAATGTAGTGTATTTAAAACTCCTGAATCACCTCTTTTCAAGAGGACAATGATGATGGCTGATTTTCACTCTTTGGAAATTTCAGTGGAGCATTTGTTAAATTAAAACTTTGTATATCTATGAATTCAGATGTCATTTTAGAAAGCCAGGATCAGGTATTCCATATCTATCCATATTCATAACCTTTCAAGGAAACAAAAATTGTGGTCATTTGAGATTGAAGCAAATGTATGATTGGATAGAGGATGAAGAAAATGATTCGATAGAGGATGAAGAAAATGATTCAGGTAATAAACCCTTAGATAATATAAAATGACTTAAAAAAGGCATCATCTCAATTGTTCTATGTTGGGTTCAAGTCTAACATACTCTATACATTATTATTTGGAGGAAGATAATTGTCTCTTCAAAATGAAACCAGTGGATTTAGAAGACATATTGCAACATCTAGAGTCATTTTCCTGTACAGGCCTAAAAGTCAATAGAAATCATTTTGCCCTTCTGTGTTCTTCAACACCAGGTTCTGACACAGGAAAGTCTGGCCACTTTAATGACTGGTATGATGGCTCAGACGGGGTCACTGGGGCAGCCCCTGCTTATCCCCTTCAATATGGCCGGTTCCATCACCGGCCAGGGCGGCTTAGCTGTTCTCACTCTGCCAACTACCAACGTAGCCACTCTCCCCGGCCTCACAGCAGCTAACCCAGGGGGAAACTTCCTCAAACTGCCCTTTGCTGGCCTACAAGGTAAAACACAGTTTTCCTGCTGCTTGTTTCCCTTCTGTCGTCCAGAAATGTGTGAACATTAGAAGTTCTTTGACTTTCCACAAAAGCTGCATAAACCTTTAAATAGTAATGATCTCATTAATTAATAGTTACATTTGGTCTTTTTTTTAGCTGCAACCGTTTTGAACTCTGTCCAGCCCCAGCTGCAGACAAATACACAGACAATGTTCCAGCCTCAAGCAGCATCTATGCAGCCGGTCCAGACAGCTGTGCAGCAGGCTCCTCCTCAGCAAACACGGGTTACCAATGCACAGGTCCCTTCTGCTGAGGCGACGGTTGCCCAGATGACCTCCGTTGCCAACACTGTCTCTCAGCCCAGCATATCTGTGGCAGCACTTCAGACAGCAGGACTGTCCTTTAACCCGGCCATTGTAGGGCTCCAAGAGTCTTTTTCTGCTCACACATCACTTTTCACAGCTTGTCGGTTTGCCTGTCATCTTTAACACATACATTGTTTGTTTATATGCTTAGATCAGTGCTGCTTCGTTGGGTGCACAGCCTCAGTTCCTCAGTTCTCTCACATCAACCCCGATCATCAACAGCGCCATGCCCAGTATGGCTGGCATCACCAGCCAGATAATCACAAATGCCCAGGGACAGGTAGGTTCCATTAACACTACGATGTAATGAGAGATTCAATTCTATTAGTTAGATGTACTTTTGGTCCTCCTTACATTTACCTCATCTGAACCAATACCAGTATACTGCCAAAAGGCTGTTTGAACAGTATCTATAGTTGGCTAATATATTTTCCCAAGTGCCATGCATTCATGCATATTAGTAATATATTTGGCAAATCAGAAGATTAATTTCCATGAAAGGTGCCCCCACCCATGTTGTATATAGCAGTTAATTGTATTGAAACAATGGAAAAACGGACAAAAAATGTGGAATCTGTTTATTGTCACTTACAATTGCAGCATTATTGTTTTGTTGTTTAAAACCATTTTTTTCGTTTGCACAATATGCAGGTTATAGGGACCCTCCCTTTGCTGGTGAACCCAGCCTCTCTGGCTGGAGGGGCTGCAGCTCCCACTCTGCCGCTGCAGGGTCTCCAGGTCCAGACCATTGCTCCACAGCTGCTTCTCAACACCCAGGGCCAAATTATTGCGACTGTAGGAAACGGACCTGCTGCGGTTACAACTTCTGCTGCAGTTCTGCCTAAAACTACAGCTCCTCCTACACTTACCATACCAAACACACAGGTAGAAGGTCAAATTCTGTTTCTACTGAATGAAAAAAAAAACTGAATAAATAAAAATGAGTAGACCCTGGAAATTAAAAGATCACCACCTATTTCTCGTCATGTAGAAGTTTCCATTTGGTCTAAAACAAATGGAAACTTCTAGGAATTGTAACGGTTACTGTTTGCACTCTCCTAGGCCTCAGTAACAAGTGTTACTCAGTTACCTGTTGTCATTGCACCGCAGCCGTCTTCACTGAAGACCTCGACCACACTCGCCTCAACAGCACCCATCCCTTCGGGAGACATGGCAAAAGTGGGGCAGCTTGTCAGCAGTATGTACACCTAGTCCTCCTCCCTCGGCAGAGGTATGTTTTAAAAGCAGCTAGATATTTTTAACCAGACTCTTCGCAATTGCAGAGCCCCAGCAGGCAGTCAGCAGTGAGGAAGGCATTAATTTGGAGGAAATCCGAGAGTTTGCGAAGAACTTTAAGATCCGTCGGCTGTCGCTGGGTCTCACACAGACCCAAGTAGGGCAGGCCCTTACTGCGACGGAGGGTCCGGCCTACAGCCAGTCTGCCATTTGCAGGTAAATGACTCACCTATTCTTTTTGCTATCATCCTTTTGAAGCTTTTTTCTTTAGTTCTCATTGTATAATGCCAATGACTCATCGCTGACACTGAGTATGCATTGCCTCAGACAGCCCTTCTTCACCGCCAAAATGTTGACTCATAAAGGAAAAGGAAAACTTTAAGATGATTCTGTTCTGCTGATGAACAAAGGAAGGGTCCACTGTAAGACAGGATAGGTTTTTTTATTGAAAATGTGTCCTACAAATGTTTATTTATGGTAACAGAGTGTATCCCCCGCAAACATCAGCTGCAGTGCTTATGCAAGACCTTGCAAAAGTATTTGTTTCTTTTTGTCATTTTGTCATGTTTCAGCCACAAACTTCATCGTAGTTTATTTGGATTTTTTATGTGGCACACAAAATCAAAGCAGTGCGTGACTGGTAAGTGGAAGAAAAAAATATAAAAAATGTTTTGCAATAAAAAATCTGAAATGTGTGTTTGTATTTAAAGCCCCTTGATGTGCCCTTGGTGGCCACCTAAATTTTTTAATAGAGTCTGTTCTGTGATGGCCTCAGAGGTTTCTTAAAGAAAATTAATGAAAACACAGCATCATGAACAGCAAGGAACATAACAGACAGGTTTGGGGAAAAAAATCCCCGAAACGGACAAGCTGGGGAAGGAACACGTTAATCAGAGAAGCAGCCAAGAGGCCCATGGTAACTCTGGAGGAGCTGAAATAACTCTGGTGGGGTAATCTGTTAAGACAACTGTTAGACTTGCAGTTTGTAAATATGGCTTTTATGGAAAAGTGGCAAGAAAAGAAGCCATCATTGAAAGACGTGCATAAGATGTCTCTTTTGTAGTTTGCCACAAGCCACGAAGGGGAAACGGAGCACAAGGAAGGTGCTCTGATCAGATGAGAAAAAACATTTTTTTTTTTTTTTGCCTGCATTTGAAGCATGGCAGAAAACTAACTCTGAACACACCATCACAATGGCTGGGATATGGTGGAGGCAGCATCATGCTGTGAGGATGCTTGTTTTCATCTGGGACAGAGAAGCTGGTCTGGCTTGATGAGAAGATAGATGGGGCTAAATGCAAGACCATCCTGGAAGAAAACTTGTTAGAATATGCAGAAGATGTGAGACTGGGAAAGAGGTCTGCCTTCTAGCAGGACAACATCCCTAAACATACATGGTTATAATCAGGGGTCTCCAGCTCCTGTCCTGCAACTTTTAGATACATCCCTTCTCCAACGCACCTGAATCAAAAAACAAATAAGCATTCATTCAGCTCTGCAGGCCTGGTATTGAGCCATTCATTTGATTCAGGTTAGGTTTAGATCAAAGCATATTCATGTGTTAGAAAGGCCCAGTCAAACTGAGGACCTAAATCTAATCTAGAAGCTTTGGCAAGACATTAACGCTGTTCTCTCCATCAACTCTGACTGAGCTTGAGCTACTTTGCAAAGAAAGAAGGCAAAAATTTAGTGGTTAATTTAAGTCTTGGATGTGCAAAGCTGTTAAAGACACACCCCAGAAGATTTGTAACCATTGACCCAGAAGTGCTGAACACATGTGCAAATCACACTTTCCAGATTTTTTATTTGTAAAAAAAAAAAATAAAAAAAATATTAAATGGTGTTTCTCTTTTCCTCATCTTCACAATTATGCACTATTTTGTGTTAGTCTTTCACATTAACTCTGAATGAACTGAATTAAATGAAGATTGTGGATGTAACTTCACATTGTGAAAATGTTTAATGTGTAAAATTTTATCCAGAATTTAAGTAATGTCCATTAATATACTTTAACAATTTTGTTATTGTTTAAAGCTCCATTTTGAATGGTTTATGTTGAGTCAGTGGATTGGTATTGCTGTTTTTACTCTTGTTTATGGACCTACTACAGTTTATACAGTGTGGCTTGATGAAAATGTTAACTCTCCTTTTTGCCTAGGTTTGAAAAACTTGACATCACCCCCAAGAGTGCTCAGAAGCTAAAACCAGTTTTAGAGAAGTGGCTGGCTGAGGCCGAGCACTGGAACCAGAAAGGCCAGCAGAACCTCATGGAGTTTGTCGGTGGCGAACCGTCCAAAAAGCGCAAACGGCGCACTAGTTTCACGCCTCAGGCAATCGAGGTCCTTAACTCCTACTTTGAGAAGAATGCTCTACCCACAGGCCAGGAGATTACAGAGATCGCCAGAGAGCTTAACTATGATAGAGAGGTTGTGCGGGTGTGGTTCTGCAACAGACGACAGACACTGAAGAACACGAGCAAGATCAATGTCTTCCAGGTTTAGGAGCAACCTCATTCTCATCCCCATTAGGGTGGGAAGAAAATTGATTTTTGTTTAAACTAAAAATCAAGAAAATTGTAAAGTCATGTTTGAAAAATTAGTTGGAATTGTCTTCTAAGGTTGTGTATGCGCGAACACTAATCTAGTGGGGTGTGTACTCAGTTATACTGCATGATCCTTTTATCTCAGCTGTAACATGCCATATTTAAGATACATGATAAACCTTTTTTTATAAGTGGTTTTATAAGCTAACCCTTTTCATTTATTTTAGGTGTTTGTGTATTAAATTTTGGATTTGGTATTATGTATGTTATTCTGTTGTCAGCATATTTGAGAAATATTCTGAATAATAGGACAGTTGTAATTGGTCATTTATTTCATACCTGAACCATTTACTTTTTTTCTGAAGGACTGAAGGTTCGTCAGACTCGGAAAAGGAAATAACCTTATTTTCAGTTTTTATTCTCTACAGAACTCCAATTACATTAGTTCTGCCCAGTTCTTTGGGACAATCATCCCTTTGATGGATAATCAGAAAGATGAGATCAAAATCTGCGCTCGCTGTTTATCATTTTGTAATTCAGATTTTGTTCAAGCTGTGTGAACTTGATCACGTTCTCAGTGTTGACACAGAACGTCATAGCCGATGCTGCAGACGCGATAGGTTTGTAGTAAACTAAGGTGGATCTCTTTTTCATGTGTCATGGCAGAATGAGGGACTTTGGCAACTATGATGCATATGTGTGAAAACAGCAATCTGTCTGTTTGACTTTACACTTAAAGTGCTTGTAGTGTTTTGAGGGTATTTCTCTCTTTTAACTGTTTTAAATCTGCCTAATAACCTTATATAATATCTTTAAGGAGAAACTTAGTCATGAATAGATTTATTGGCACTCCTGGGGAAGATGTATAAAAGGCCTTAGAATACATTAATCTTTCATTGCAGTAGGTTGATCTCAAACTGAAATTTTTTTTCAGTGGGGTAAAAAAAACCCCATGTTAAGCGGTAATAGTTTTATTAAAACACCAGTGACACAAATATCTGTACCCCTGCTGTACAACCCCATTTTTCCAGTTGGGCAGGACTCAAACATCCTCTAATATTACAAAAGATTGGAGCAGAAAGGCAGAGGGATCTTTGATCACTCTGAGTGAAGTAGAGAAAATGTGCAAACAGAGTCCTGGGTCTTCTTTTCCTTTCTGTTCAGCCCACAGGATTTCTATAGGATTCAGGTCTGAGGGCTGAGATTGCCATGGAAGAAGGTTGATTTGTAATGACCTATTTTTACTTTACTGGCAACAGGCCAACAGATTTTTTGATTAAAATTATCTCGTATTTCAAAAAAGTTCAGAAGGCCAACAAGGTTCCTTTAGAAGAGAAGCTGGTCCACACCATCACACGTCCGCCACTTTAACAATGGGAGTGAGGCACATTTATACATTCTTATCCAACAGTTCATGCCAGACCCGCATTGAGTGTTTGTTGGTGAGAAGTTCATTCAGTCTATCTTGTGCAAAACATTTTTAAATTTTTGATATTCCGACAGATGAGGCTTTTCCCTGCTATACCACTCAAACGACTCTGTATGGAGATATGGTGACCTCTCTTTGCAGGTCTCCAACAGTGGGCTTTGGGGTTGTTATAGTAAGCTAATTCTGGATCCTCATCAGCCGAGCAACTAAAAGAAAATGCTCTCTGTGTCATGTTGTATTTATACCCCAGGGAAACAGAAAGTTAAGGATTTCTAATCAAAAGTTTCTAGAAACTGTAGGTAAAAAAAGTAAAGCATACATTTTTCAAAATGCCTAAGTGGCATTTATTTAAAAGGGATTGTTAGCATGGGTTTGGGGATTTTTTTTACAGAATTTTTTTTTTTTTTAATAGGTAGGTGGGAATCTTTGGCAATAAAAGATGGCTTTATTTTAAGGCTTTTTACAAATGTTTACCAGCCAACAAATGCATCCTAGCTGACCTGTGGGGAACTGAATATAATTTCATGTAGATATAAGTGCAAAGTTTTTTTTGATATTCCTTGTTACATTTAAAATCAAACTCCATGAATTAATAAAAAAAATATGATTGATTAGTAGAGAGTAGACATGCAAATTGTTGCAGAAAAACACCGTATGGACAAATTTATGGACAGTTTATGGAAAAGTACAATTCTGTTTATCTTTGCCAATATTTAAGTATTTGTTTGCACTTTAGTGAAAACAGTGAAAGTGAATGAGTTACTTGCAGTCATGATTTCAGTTGGGCAGATTTACATGTGTTAAATAGAGGTTTTTATTTACTGCTCTCGATTAGTAAGCTTGGCGAAATGTAGCAGTAGCCTACTGGCAAAATTGCAAGTCTATTATTTACTATATATGCAGATGAAAAATGTAAATTACCACAAAAAATAACTAATATGCATAAATAAGACAAATGTTTTGAGTTTGTGAAATCATATGTTAAAATATGCATTTTATGCTCTGTCATATTTGCCTTGTAAATAACTTTAGGCTTATAATGCAGTATACCCAACCACAAAAACATGAGTCTTGCTTTAAAATGTCTACCTTTATGCTCAGCAATTTAAAATATATAATTATGTTTATTATAGTAAGTTATGTAATAAAGAAAAATAAATTATTTGAATTATTTGAAACTGAATAAAAGGTACTACTCATTTCACTCTGCAAGTTGTTAAAGGTCAGATCTGAGCAAAACAAACTTAATGTTTTTTTTTGTCTTTTTTGTCAGAAGAATAAACCATCTTTAACAAATACTTCAGTGCCTTTTTATCTTTGCATTTGTTGCCATTTATATTAGTATTGTTATGCTATCATACCACCCTGCTTGCTCTCTTATCTTCACTTCTCTTTCTTTTCTACCTGTTCTGTCTTTGCATTTCAGGCATACCATATGGAGAAGCTAGTTGCCTGCATGTGCAACGGCAGCTTTGCTCTAAGAAAAAGGATAGTTGAAGATGGTGTCCTAATTGACTAATTAATATGCATTGCATCTGGCATCAAAGTAGACAGGTCACATTAATGAAGAAGGAACCTATGTTGGATGACCTTGCATCTTTTGGATTACCTTGTATAGATGTGTGTGTGCGCTATTTTTTCATCTGTAGATGAAAAGTTATTAGAATTGTAAGAATAGAGCACCAGGAAGCAGGTACATCTTGCTGCTACAACCCTGGCAGACAAACACCAAGCAACCCCACACTGTAGCCATACATCGGACACAAGGCAGGTCAGTAACACAGTAGCAACAACCCCCCAGACCAAAGAAGCAGAGGGAGATATACAGTCCACTAAACCCGCCTACCCCACTGCGCCACCATGTCTTCTGGTGTAGACCAGACCCATAACTTGGTCACTCAAGTGGACCCCCATCACCCAATTCTGAGGTGTATGCAGTCTGTGTTAAAATCTTGGAAATATTGCAATAAATACGTTTATTTCCAAAGCAAATAAAAACTGGGACTAAAGGTGATATTTCGCAGACCCCACTGCATGCTGACAGGAGTCTCTCCACCTCAGCATTAAAACCCTGTGTGTCTCTGCATTAAATTGAGGTGATGGATAGGCATACGTTTTCTGTTTTGCTGTCGTTGACGACTCTGGTTTGAAAATGTTCTTGCCCCTTACTTTTTTTCTCCTCTCTTTATCAATCTTAGATTAAAATAGATTAAAAATAGCACTCTAAGCCTCTTAATCAACTTTGATCACAATAAGTTTTTAATGATTATTAGCCTTGCTTTGATAAGTGATTTGTAGATTGGTAACAAGCCTTTCATTTGATTTGTTTGGTAAAGTTTTGCATGGATGCCAGAAAGTTTGGCATTGGTCTCATATGACAGTGCACCTTCTTTCAAACATTTGCTGTGTTTCCTGCATTATTTAGTGCATGACTAATGCACTAGTAATGCACAGATTCTCCCACCTAAACTGACGTTTATTCACAAAACGGCTGTAATTGTATTTAGAGAAACAGAAAGAGATTTAATTTAAAGAGATTTAGGGGCATTAGAGTAAATGTGGTGAAAACAAATACATGCCTCAAATTTCAGGCATTTATTAGTATTTTATTTCTTTTCTTTCATTCGAGAACTGTGCTTACTGTGTACTTAATACTTGTTGCTTGTCTACCACGTTTAATGTAATAAATGTAGAAAAATACTTGTCGTCTTCCGCTTTAACCGGAACTGGGTCGCGGGGGCAGCAGACTCAGTAGAGACACTGAGACTTCCCTCTCCCCAGACACCTCCTCCAACTGGCTGCTCTCGATGTGGAGGAGCAGTGGCTCTACCCCGAGCCCCTCCCGGATGGCCGAGCTCCTCACCCTATCTCTAAGGGAGTGCCCAGCCATCCTACGGAGGAAAGTACTGTAGGTTCAATTACTTTTCCAAGGCACTCTACATGCCCTGCAACACTCTCACATATTTTCTGCCACGCGTGGCCTCATACAGTAAATTACCAGAGTTCCTCTCAATTGCTATCCAGGGACAAACACCTCACACTTCACAAACTTTATTTTGCGTCATATATTATTATGACCAGCAGGAGGCGGTGGTGGACATAAACGTTATTTTGCTCTCCCGGTCAGGTCGAGAAGAAAAATAAGAGAAACCGGAAATTACGGCAACTCATTTTCCGACGAAGCAAGATAAACAAACGACATTAAATTACATTATGTAATATTAAGAACTCGGACATAATTTTCTTTGCCATTGTCCGTATAAATAAAGGTAGCAGCAGCAAACGGGTGAGGAGGACTGCCAGAAGCCAAGAGAAGGAGGGGATATCAGCATCTTCGCGTTGCTAAGCTAAGCTGGAGATGTTTATTTTCTGGCGAATGAGCGCGACATGATCATGGCATGAAAGCGTTCATGTGTTTGCAGAAATATACGTATTTCATCTAAAGGTAAGACTTATCAGTGAAAGAATGGAGTTTGTTCACACTGAAAATGGTCTTGACATTTGTTTGTGTTTTACTGTAGTTTTGTTGGCTTTCTAGCCTAACTGTGGCAGAACAACGTGACAAGTTGAACACTCCGTTTATCTTAAAGCAAACCTGTTACTAGCAGCTTTATTTCTGTTACTGTTTATTATCCTGCTAAATGTTTTCTCCTGGCATCATTATTTCCCCTCTGGACCCTGATAATGAATCGTGCATTTAACATTTTTTTCTGCAAACATTTGAAGGTTGCAAGAAACGGGTGAAACAGTTGCTTCTTAAAAAAAGAAAAGCCCCGCAGCAGAACGTCAGCATGGCGTGGGCTCTGAAGCTGCCCCTCACGGATGAAGTGATCGAGTCCGGACTTGCCCAGGACTTTGATGCCAGTCTTTCCGGGATAGGGCAGGAGCTTGGTGCTGGGGCTTATAGTATGAGGTATGTTGTTAACCTTGATCAGGCTAAGACAATAATACTGATTTTGGCGTTACCGTTTACCTAAATGCTGCATTTATTACAGAAAATAGTGCATCTGATTATATTAGAAAATCATCGAAAGATTTATTTATTTTATCAATTTGTTTAGCCATATATATTCGTTAAACACCAAATTATATATTCAAGTGTTTATTTCTGTTCATTTTGTGCTTTGTGTTTTTCTGTTTGTGAAAACCCAAAATCTAGTTTCTTAAAAAATATATAAAATTACATAAGCTAAAAGTGATTTATTTTTATTTATTTTTTAATTTATAAATGTTACATTCTGGACTACACAATCATAGGGACAACTGCTGTCTTGACAGTCCTTGCAGTTATTGATGAAAAGTTGAGTGGAAGGAAAAAGTGTGGTAGAAATGGTCTACAAGACTGAGTGAGAACCTAAGTCATTTGAGGATTGTGACACAAAGCCAAAGAGTTTGGGTGAGATTTACAAGGCATGGACTGCAGGCTGGCGTTGGCTATTTAAGAACCACCACACACAGACATATCCAGGTTGTGGGGAACAGTGGTTTCATGCATACCTTGTGTTTAGCCACTTCTGAAACCGAGACAGAATGATCGTAATTTCGCTTAGAAGAAAAGGTACTCTGTTGTTCCTTAGTGTTCTAAAGTTCTCTTTTCGGATGAAATTAAATTTTGAATTTCGTTTGGAAATCGGGGTCCCAGAGTCTAAAGGAAAAGGGGGAAGCACTGAATACAGGTTGTTTGAGGTCAAGCATGAAGCTTCCGCCGCCATCCACTGGAATGGGTCTATCGTGTCAGAGCAACTGTCTATCAGTAAATCTTAGAATGCTTCATGGTTCCCTTGTCACAATCTTTAGAAATATGCTGATATATTTTTTCAGCAGTACTTGGCACATGTCCACATTGCTAAAAGTACCAATAACTACTTTAATGACCATGGTATCTCTGTGCTTTATTTCTGGCCTGACCTAAACTCCTTTGAGAATATATTTAGTATTGTCAAGAGGAAGATTGGGGACACCAGGACCAATAAATCAGATGAGCTGAAGGCCGCAAATGAAGCACCCTGGGCTCAGCAGAGCCATGGGCTGATCACCACCATGCCATGCTGCAGTGATGAAGTAATTCATCCAAAAAGAGGCCTGACCACTGAATGTATATACAGTAATAATCTATGCAGTTACTGGGGAAAAAAAATTCATTATTTCCATCTGAACAACAAGGTTTTATTGAAAAAAGTTGCTTCTAGTTGGGGCTTGCTGATTTGGAATTACTACCTCTTTACCTTCTGAAACGTTTCATGCTGGATTCAACAAAAAGTGTGGCCAAATATGTTGCGGGAATAGAGACCATGAATGCATTGTACTTCTATAATTAGCTTCCACTAATTGGAGTCCAGGCAGTTCTTCACGATATGCATATTGCGCACAGTGATGTAGTGATAGCGTTTAAATTTGGGAGACTGTGCATCCCTAGAAATCATGCAGATGAAATTAAACATTGTCCAGACTCTCAGTATGATAACCCGTAGCGAAAAGGACACGGTTTCCAAAGTTCCCAGCACAGTTTTTACTTGTTCAACTGTGTTGATAAATAAATACGTTTACCTAATTTTTATTAAGTTTTAGTTCAGTTCAGTACTTTACTTTGCGGGTAATGAAGCGATCTTTGAGTATTTTCCCAGCTGATTAAAGATTCTCTTAAGTGCCTGCTTGTGGCTAAAATTCCTGTGTTGAGAGGAGCTGTGACACACGATCTAGAAACGTTGGTATTTAGTACTGTTGCCCCCGGTTGTACTTAATGAGCTGCACAGCAAGGGAACATCATAACTCATGATTCAGCATTAAGCTCTCTCTGGTTAGCTCCGTCTTCATAATAACCACTGAAATGTATTAATTCTAAATATATGTATAGATTAGATCTGGTTACCTCTAGGTCTGTTTTGTTTATGGAAAGAATGAACCTTTCTCAGAGTGAGGTGAGAGGCTTTTGGCAGCTTATTGATAGCACTTCTCTTATGGCTTTTCTCTCCAGCGACGTGCTCGCCCTCCCCATCTTCAAACAGGAGGAGTCCAACTTACCTCCAGAAACTGAAAACAAGATCCTTCCCTTTCAATATGTGTTATGTGCACCTACCTCGCCAGCCATTAAACTGCATGATGAAACACTCACCTACCTCAACCAAGGTCAGTATCAGGATCCCAGCGATTATATGCTTTTTAAGTTTGTGCAAAAATTGCACGCTCTAAAGGGTTCAACGTCAAAAGCAAATTAATCTGCATTTACCCCCTGTGCATGTTGGGTTGGGAAGGGCAAAAACATTCAGGAAATTGTGCAGTTTTGAGTTTGTGACAGTTCTGTCTATCACATTTTTGTAAAGCATGAAAAAGCCAAGGTTGTAGCACTGCGCATACTGAGACAAAAACAGTTTTTTTCTTAAACATGAATTAATCTGGAAATTTTTACAAGAAAACAGCAGCAGAAAATAGTGTATTAATACCCCTTTAATGATTTCACATTTAATCACGTTACAACCACAAACATCATGATAAACCAACACAAAGTAGTGAGTAGTAAATTCCTATCTCAGAAAGGAGGTGTGGTTGACCCCATTGCTTGGTGTGACGCTGTCTTATAAGAGCTGTGATTGGTTGTTAAAAGAAACGACAACAAAAACAACAAATGTGCTTCTAGCAATCAATGGAGAGAAATTAACCAATGATAGAATGTAGACTGGATTCAGTAATATGTAAATCATGATGATAAAACTTTGCAAGATTAAATATATTGTCACATAGCATCAAAATGTTTGAACGTAGCTTATTTTCATGCTCATCATTATTTTCATTTGCTTATTATGTTTACTTGGCATGCTGGTTGTTTTCATACTGCATCGATTTCATATTAATTCATTTCATATTAATATTAAATGAGGTTTAGTTTGGTAAAATGACTAAAACATAACGGAGGAAAAAAGGTAGAGAAAACAGAACTGAACAGAGGAGCAGAGCCTGCTGCGATCACGGTGCGAACAAACAGGCATCTTCAGGCAGATCCGTGTGTCGTTCCCTCTGCTTTTCCTGCACGATCGAGCCGGTAGCGTTATATTAATTAATAAATTATTTTTATTAATTAATGTTGTCTGACATATTTTATTCACAGCATGATTTTTTTTGTAATTGTATATATAATTAGTATGAGGGAAAACAGATATGAGCTTTAAATGCTTTGGAAAACATTTTTGTAATGTATGTAAAACATCTCTACTTGTCTTTGCAGGGCAGTCCTATGAAATCAGAATGCTTGATAATCGGAAGATTGGGGAACTTCCTGAAATCACCGGGAAAATGGTGAAGGTAGGTTTTTTGATGTTTTTGCACAACTCTACGTCTGCATTTACGACTCTTGTCAACACATTTCTAAAGCTTTTTTTCCCTTAACTTTAGAGCATTATTCGCGTAGTGTTTCATGACCGACGGCTTCAGTATACAGAACACCAGCAGCTGGAGGGCTGGCGCTGGAACAGACCCGGAGACCGGATTCTTGACTTGGGTAAGGACTAAGGAACAAGCAGCTGTTGCTGTTTGAGTACTTTACAGTTGTTTTACCCTTTGGTCTAACAAGAATGTTATGTATATGAACTATAAAAGTTTATTTTTCATTTTGTTGCATGAATTGAACTGATTATAATGGTGGTATAAATCACAGAGTCCTTTTAATCACAGCTTTTGCTGTTTTGAATCATTGCAGATATCCCCATGTCAGTGGGTATAGTCGACCCTAGGGCAAACCCCACTCAGCTTAACACTGTGGAGTTCCTTTGGGACCCCTCAAAGAGAACGTCTGTCTTTATCCAGGTAGCTCAATTGCCAACATATTTGTTTTTCCTTCAACTAAGTGTTTTCCTCTGTCATGCAGATTTATTTCAGTCCATTAAATAGAACACATTCAGCCTTATCATTTCGGTTTTGCATTATGGAGACACGGCATAATCCGTTTTCAAATTTCTTATAGTCTTTAACATAGGGGGAAAAACAGACAACAGTAAGTTCTGGCAAAAGTAACTCAAATTTCAGTGAAATTAGCATTAATTTAAAAAATAGAATGAATTAGTCTTTTTAATTCTAGGACATTCATTTGAACTAGAGATAAGTCTTAATTATGTTCAATGTAGGGAATTTTTTTAGTGATCATCATAAAGAAAATGGCATTATGTGCCTCCACCTCTGGGTTAACTAAACTGATTATGGCAAGAGATGAAGACATTAATGCATCCAGAGAAAAGTTCTCTCTGACGTAGAAAAGCTGCTGGATAAATGTAAGAGTGTGATTGATTTTTACGTTCTAAATTTGACCGAGCTACAAGACGACATAGAAAATGGGCCAGAACATGGATGGTCTCTGCCAGGTCTTGGAGAGGCTTTTTGGGATGCATGAAAAATGCAGTGCCCTCCCCATTGTCCAATATGAACAGTCCCCATTTGCTTTGAGCATACACAACAATTTAGTGCTGTGGTCCTAATGATTCATTATTTTAGTGGCAGCATATCTGGGTGATAGCGTGGAGAAACCTGCTAGCGAAATTGTTAGTCGTTAAGTATGGCTTGCCTGCACCTGCATGGATTTCTAATCATAGGATTTGAAGAAGTGGCTACAATGACCTCTTTTGGAGGCTAAACTTAACCAGGAACCCCAAATAATCAATTTATTTTTAAAAGCTCCCACATATTCGTACGTAATTTTTAAGTACATGGTGTCACGCAAAAAAACTTCCTCGGCGGGAAAAAGTCTCCACATCGAACTGTTTTATACGTGACACACTGCTCTGGGCAACCAGTGCACGCCGATTCCGTGCCGCTCACAGTAAGGCCAACTATGTGGGAGCCTTTACTCTGAAATCTGCATGGTGTCACACGACTCACCTGGCTGCCGCAAGCTGCTGAAAGGAAATGCACACACCTCCATAATGTGCTTATTGACTGGCTCCTGGGAGAATGAGGAAACTATCTCTTCAGGCTACAGTTCGAATGCTAAATTCATTTGTCACACAGTGCGTTGTGTTCTGTACAGACACCTTCCCCCAGGGAGTATCTGTTCACATTGCAGGCTAAAAAAGAAAAAAGAAAAGTATTTTGTATGATGGTGTGGGTGCAGAAATGTCCTGCTTTAATCGGAAAATTCTATTTATAGTCAGAAAATATCATCACCGTAGATGTGTTACCTTTGGTGATAGCTTTGTGACAGGATAACCACGAGGGGGAAATATAATAGATGCTGTAGAACAACATTTTGTGTTAAGGAGGGATTAAGCCATAAATGCTTAAGAAAACGTCTTCTGGGGTGTCGTAGAACTGGCCTCTGGTCCTTTAAGGAAATAAAGCTGGTCCTTGTATCAAAAAAGTTAATATTTATGCAACTGCTAAAAACATAATTTTATCAGGTAATTGAATCAACCACAGCTTTTAGATTTTCAAGTAAATAACAGGCATTCATTAAGCGTTTGAGCTTTTTTGTGTCTGTTTCTATAGCGATTATCTGTAGCATTTGATGTAGTCGTATATTACCATACTGACAAGGAAGAGTCAAGGTGCCCTTACTTACACTGCTGTAGATATGGTGATTAATTTGTTTTACTCCTCTAAGTTATGTCATAGCTGTACATCTTCCCTTACAGCTTAACCTCCCTTCCTTTTTAGGTTCACTGCATAAGCACCGAGTTCACCATGCGCAAGCACGGAGGAGAGAAAGGCGTCCCTTTCCGCATCCAGATCGACACATTTAAAGAGAACGAGAATGAAGAGTACACAGAACATCTCCACTCTGCATCCTGCCAGGTCAAAGTCTTCAAGGTTAGAGAAAGGAGTAAAAATGAACTGAAAGCCTCACTGAACTGCAGTACATTAGTTTTATTGAAATATTGTGTCAAGGTGGTGTTCTCTGGCTGACACCTTCATGATGCATTTAAGCCCAAAGGTGCAGACAGAAAGCAAAAGACCGACAGAGAGAAGATGGAAAAGAGGGCGCCACAGGAGAAGGAGAAATATCAGCCCTCTTATGAAACAACAATTCTGACGGAGGTGAGCATTTTGGGAAAACGTTAAAGGCCTGAATGTATGGGTCCGAACCAAATGAAGAACTCATTTGCAATACAAATGTAGATGCGTTAAAAAAACAACTAAAAAGGATCCGATAAGCATAACTGATAGGTATCAGCTTTGTTACAATAAGTTACAACCATTAATGAGTACACAATCTACATGAAATACAATATACATGGACATACTATCACACATCAGAAGCATAAGGGCAAAAAGCTCAGAAAATATTCAGTTATAGTTCTGGTAAAAAGTATTCAGATTCTCATCCAGGACAAAAAATGTCATTAAATTTGGTTCTTTTATTGTAGCATTTGAAACATTATTTTTTCAGTGTGATTTTATGATATACGACAAATGATTTCAGTGAATAAGTTTGGATTTATTGTCGCTCAGTCACACTGACATGCAAGTGATATGGATCAATTCAGCTTGAAGGAAAACAGATGCTCATAACTTGAAAGTTGTATTTGATGCCATTCAGTTGGCACAGTGACAGAAGTGTTGGTCTGTTGCAGTGCTCTCCTTGGCCTGAGGTTACATATGTCAGCAACTCTCCATCTCCTGGTTTCAACAACACACACAACAGCTTTCCAGTTCCTGAAGGGTATGGGTGTCTCACAGTTCCTGCCAGTGCCTTGTGAATAATTTCATTTGTACGAAATTTAGAGAAGGCAACATGATTAATTACTGGAACAGATTTCATTTTTCTGTCTGCTTTCTAGCACGGTTGTTTTTTCTTTTTTTCTTTGCTAGAAATGGATCACCAAACCACCAGCCTGAGCCTGCTGTTCAGGTTGCAGATGTAAGCTGATGTTACTTTTGTTAACTGCATTTTTACTGTATCCTTACTTTCTTTTCTAACTAAGACACTGCGATTTAATAACACAAATGAAAAGCTTAGATCTGCATGTTCAACCTCTGCCTGCTGGCTGATTCACCAACACACTGTCGACATTTAAAAAAAAAAGGCAAAAAATCTCCATCACGAACCTGAAAGTTTAAATTACAATGATGTAATCTGTGATAATGAGTTATACATATGTAGTGATGGGGAAACAAGTAGAGCTTTAGATATCTGGTTAAAATAATATAGATCAGATCTTTAACAGGGTCTAAAGTTCTTTACAATACAAAATACAATACAAAATTGACATTATCATATATTAAGCAAAAATTAAGTCAAAATTTAAAAAGCTGTGTGAAAATTTAAGCATAATCCTGCAGCTTCTATATGATTTCTAGATGTGTTTTAACACAATCCTAAGCAGAAAAGGCACGACCAGTGACCTTTTATAATCTGTAAAAGGTTTTAAGATAATTTCCAAACAATTTGAAGTCCCACTTGTGGAAAACATTTTTCGCATTTGTCGAACCTGCGGGAAGCAGGATTGGACTTCCCAAAAATTCATCTCAAGATCAGATCATCCTTACGGATAGTCAGAGAAACCACACAAACCCAAGAGCTCCATCTCAGAGCCTCCATCTCAAAGCCTCATCCGACCAAAGCAGACATGTTTGCAAATTAATGTACCGCATCATGTTTGCCAAAATCCAAACAGCCTATCAGCATAAACACCTAATACCAACTGTCAAGTATAGTGGTGGAAGAGTGATGATGTGGGCTTGTTGGGCAGCTACAGGACCTAGCCACCTTGAAGTCATTGAATCGACCATAACCTCCTCTATATACCAAGGTATTCTAGTGTCAACCCAAACGGGTCATTCATCTTGACTGATCTCAAAAACAGACCAGACTAAAACAGAATGGATGCAAAAATAAAAGAATGAAGAACTTTCATTGGCTAAATGAAAGTCTAGACTTCAACCTGAATGATTGCTATGATGTTGATTTTAAAGAAAAACGGGTCCACATTTCTTCATGAAGATGTGAGACTGATAAAGTCAGACATTAAAAGGCCTACTTGTCCTCAAATTCCTATATAAGTAGCATTAGTATTTCAAATTACTATCCAGATTGTTCCATAATTGTACCCTTGCACTGAAATGCTCATCTTCTTTAATGTATTTTATTAAAAGCGAACACAAATAAATTTTAAGGTTGAGTCCGTAGGGTTTGATTATAATTACTGTTTTCCCCTTTTAGAATTTGTTACCCACAGCGACTCCGCAGGATGCGCAGCAGTGGCTTCATAGAAACCGCTTCTCACCTTTCTGTCGACTCTTCACCAACTTCTCCGGTAAGACTTTTTCTATTGTGTTATCATCTTGGGGCAATCATAGCAGGGACGTCCCCATTTCAGAAAATCATGTGACAATGAAAATATTGATAATTATTGTGATACCACAAGGTTTCCAACATTCTCTGTGACCTTTAGGATCTTGGACGCCGTCATCTGTGTCAGCAGCCTAAACAGGCTGTCATATTGGGATGCGAAATGAATCCTTATGACACGTGGAATATATTAGCCATCGGTTATTGGATTCCAAACAGTCCGTTGTGAAAATAATATTGAGCACACTGATTGTCATGATGCGATATCGCGCAGCCATACTTCATTGAACAACTTCAGGGACGATCTTGATGATGCCACTGGTCCAGAGTTTGTTTTTTTTGGGATGATAAAAGCAAAGAAAGCGAGCCGAGACATGAGCTTTTATGATATGCAATGTCTTTGCTAACTTTCCTTTTTTCCCCTTTTCTCTTGGGAGAGGAGGCGTTATCAGACTTCCCATGGATCTGTGCTTGTCATCTGTCACAACCTGTAAACTTGGTGTTTTTTATTTTGGTTTTTTTTCCAGGGTCAGACCTGCTGAAGCTAACCAGAGAGGACGTGATTCAGATTTGTGGCCCTGCTGATGGTATAAGACTCTTCAATGCGCTAAAGGGACGGTGCGTCACTTCAAATGTTGTTCTGTACATTTTATTTAAACATTTTCACTTGTAGTTATACAAAAATAATCTCCAGAGTTATACAAAAAATGTTTTATGGATAATTCTGTCTGTTTGCAGGGTGGTTCGTCCGAGGTTGACCATCTATGTGTGCCAGGAGTCCCAGCAGGCTCGGGAGCACCATCCAAAACATGAAAATGGAGACGCTGCTGCCAGCACTTTCTTTGGTCAGTACATCCTGACCAAGGCACATAAATCAGTCTCCGAGATATAAAATGTTAATTACACAGACGACAGAAATCAGGTGGCTTGAAGAATTGCCCCTTGTAATATCAGTGATTTATATGTGAGAAAATTCTTGTGTTTATGAGTTTCACCACGTTTCTGTTTTTTTTTTGCCACTGCTTCTAAGCTTAAGGGAAAGAAAATCATGACATTGGAGTTTAAAAATTTGGTCAAAACCTTCTAAAAATTTTTTTTGCTTTAAACTCTAAGAAATCAACATGATAGGAAAAAACCCTGAACTTTAAAGACAATAAAATGTTTTTAAAATTTTTTTTTGTTCTAGTAAAACCAGACCTCCTTCAGCCTTATATGGCTTGTTTTTCAAATTTATGACCAAATATCAAACCCGTCTTAAAACTCACCGTCTGTGCAGTTTCATGGAGTGCAATGAGAACATAATTGCAGGAACAAAGCTGAGGTTTAGGTTGATCAGCAATGATGAATATATTTGAACTTTTCTAAACCCTTCTTCTGTCCATTCATGTATTTAGTTACAAATATGTTGCTTCTTATTTTGTTTCACTCAATCTGATCACAAACCTGCTAAATTTCATTTCAGTGTTTGAATGTGGAAAACAGATTTGGAACAAATGTTTTTTTTATAAATCAAGTGTCTTGGAGTACAATCAAGTCCACCACTTTCACCTTATTCTCCCTTCTTGTCTTTCATTGTTTCTTCCCGCAGTATATCACGCTATTTACCTGGAGGAACTCACAGCCACCGAGCTCACAGAGAAGCTCGCTCAGCTCTTCAACATCTCACCCAGACAGATAAATCAGATCTTTAAACAGGGCCCCACTGGTATCCATGTGCTGGTCAGTGATGAGGTAGAGGACCCCTGCTTGAAATACTAATATACTAGACTGCACAAAGCAAACTTTGACATATTAATCATTACGGACATTATGAGAGAAAAAACTCCTGGTTTGTTTTACCTCCTGCAATAAATGTTTCCTCTGTTTTTAACAGATGATTCAGAACTTCCAAGATGAAGTATGTTTTGTTTTGGACACGATGAAAGGTAATTAATTATTAATAATTGTAAGATTTTTAAGCCTTGATCATTTATCTCTAGGCATTGCCTTGCAGAAGTATCTACACCCCTTGAACTCTTTCACATTTTTTCACATTTCAACCACAAAAAGCAGTTCATTTTATGTGACAGACTAACACTAAACTGTTTGCAATGAATGTGGCATGCATATGTATTCATCTCCCTTTAGTCTTATAACCCTAAACAAATTCCATTGCATTCGGTTGCATTAAGAATAACCTACTGACTAAATAGAATCCATTTGTGTTTGACTTCATTTCGGTATAGAGTTGATGTATGAAGGCCTGAGAGGTATGTTAGAGAGCAGCAAACAGCATCATAAAGACTTCGGAGCATAACCGACCAGTCAGGGAGAAAGTTGTGGGGAAGGTTAAAGCAGGGTTTGGTTTTGAAGCTTTGAACACGGCACTGTTCAGCCCATCATCTAAGGGAGGAAAAGGTGTGGCACAAACCTACCAAGACACTGGCGTCCACCTAATCGGACATTTTCTGCAAGAAGAGGATTATTCAGGGAAGCAGGAAAAAGGCCCATGGTAACTCTGGGGGAGCTGAGCAGAGACCCACAGCTCAGGTGGGATAACCTCTTTCTATACTTCACTAATCTGGCCTTTATGTAGTACCAAGAAGAAAGCCGTTGTTGAAAGAAAGTCCTATTTAAAGGTTGCCTCAAGTGGTATAAGGAGCACTGGTCAGATGAGACATCTATAGCAAAACACTGTGTGGTGAAAAACTAACGCTGGACATCATCCTGAACACACTATGCCCACAGTGAAACGTTCTGTTGGCAGCATCATGCTATGGGGATGCTTTTCTTCTGTGAGGACAGGGAAGCAGAATTGATAATGATGGATGGAGGTAAATACAGGATAGTTCTGAAGGAAAACCTGTTAGAAGTTGCAAAAGACTTAACTTGGGCAAAGTTTCACTTTCCACCAGGATAGCAATCTTAAACATGCAACCAAAGCTACAATGGAACGGTTTAGTTGAAAGCATATTGTTTTTAATGGCCCAGTCAAAGTACAGACTTAAATCCAACTGAGAATCTTTGGCAAGTCGCAAGAATTTCGGTTTAAGGATGATCTGCATCCAACCTGACTGTTTCACAAACAAGAATGGGCACAAATCTCAATCTCTAGATGAGCAAAGCTTGTAGAAATCTACCCTTAAAAACCTGCAGCTGTGACTGCAGTGAAAGGTTGCTCTAAAAAGTATTGACTCGGGCTGAATACAAATGCACACAACACCTTTCAGATCTGAAAACCCAAAACATCAGATGTTGTGGTTTTAATGTGACAGAAAGGGGAGAAATTCAATGTGTATGTATAATTTTGTGAGACCCTCTAAAAGCTGATTTTTAACAAAAGCCCCTGTGGTTCTTCTCTTTGCAGACGACACAAGCGATGGCTACCACATCATCTTAAAATGAATTCTCAACCGAAGAATCATCTTTGTTTTATTATTTCGACCTGCTGCAGTCTGCCACTCTAGACATTCATTCTCCTTCCTGTTTTAGGATTATATGAAGTTATCCTGAGTAACCCCTTGTGGCAGCTCGGAGGCCGGTGCCAGTGAAGCACCTTGACCCTCTCCCCACTATACCTTAATGTCCTTCTTTTGTGGAAGTGACTCTTTTAACAGTGGTGTAACGGGCTCCCCTTGCCATCATCTCACGTTTACTGTTCTTTTGTCACTTATGTTTCAGGACAAGGTTTGTGACGCCAAAGCTGCTGTCGGCTGTGCATCTGGTGTGCCAAAGCTTCGAGCTTTAGAACCAGTTGCTTTTGAAAGTTTCAGTGGCAGCACCTGGCTTTCGGTTCGCATTTCAGCAGGATTTGTTGTGTTTACGCTCAGTTGCCTTACATTGATTAGGCCAGTCGGCAGGAAACCCATCGTATCTAAAACTATCTCATCAAAAATCCACAAGCAGGACGTTAAGGGAAACTGCTGGAACTTAGCAGTGTTTAAAATCGCCCCATTCCTTATTAACTGTTTCTTCTCTGAGAAATAAACAAATGCGGTTCGACCCCCAAAGGATGTGTAGACAAACAAACCTGCACCTGGGATTGTTCCTTGAGTATCTTGAAAGTGGATGAGAAGTGTTTATTATCAGTGATCACCATGGCAACGCTAACAAAGTGTCTTCACATGCTTTTCATATCTGTCAGCTTATTTCATTGTGTGTCTTGGCCATTTACCCCAACATAATTTTTAAGGTGCTTTTTCATAATGAATCATGCTTAACAGTATTTTAAAATAATTTTTAGCATATCTTCATCTATTCATGGTTGTTTTTGGACTTTAACAACTTCAAATGCTTTTAAACGTAATTGCTCCATGTAGCTAGGGATAACGTAGCCCTTTGTACATTCAGTTGTTGCCTATTTTTTTAGATATAAATTTTTGTTCCATCTCATCGCCGTTATTAAAATAATTACTAATGTACTGACAACGGTCTGTTTCATGATTTAGAGAAAACATCCATACAGCCATCCGCTGTGTTCTGCTTGTCTGATGTCGGGTCACAGATGTAGAAGGTTTCAGGAGGGAGGCCCAGACATCCCTCTCCCCATCCCAAGGAAATCCCAGGCCAGAAGGAATATTCAGTCCCTTTAGAAATTTTTGGGTCAGTCATTTATCCAGTCTGTGCCCATAAAACCTCCCAAAAAGAGGCATTCAGAAGACATTTTTATAAGATGCACATCCAAGCTTCGCGATCTTTGTTGAGCTCCTCATTCTATCTCTGTGGCTAACTCTGTCCGCCTTATGGAGCATGTTCTTATGGTCATGATTCGTATCTCATGTCAATAGTTTGGTGTTGGAATGTAAATAGAGCGCTAAAGTGAGAGTTTGGCCTTTCAGCTAAGAGTTTTCTTAACCAGAACAGACGGGCAGGTTCCTGTATTACTGCAGATGAAACTTCAGTCAGTCTGACCACCTCGCAGTCCATCCTGCCATCCCTTTGGACAAGACGTGAAGATACTTAAACTTGTAGCTTCTCTGGAATCTGAAGCCATTTCCAGTCCTAAAGGGATGTACACTCATTAACAGCTTTATTAGGGGCACCTGTTGAGCTGCTTTTTAACACAATCAATCAATCAATCAGTCAATCACATTGCAGCTACCTAATGTGTTTAGGCATCTATACATGGTAAAGATGACTCTCTGGAGTTCAAAAAAAGCATCAGGATCGGGAAGAAAGTATATTTAATTGACTTTGAACATGGCATGGTGCCAGATGGCCTGGTCTGGGCATTTGAGAAACTCTAAATCTCCTGGGATTTTCATAAACAGGTTTGAGGTTTACAAACCTTGTAACAAATGGACCACAGCAGCAGTAAAAGACCACACTGAATGCCACTCCTGTCAGCTAAGAAAGATAAATTGAGGCTATAGTTTGCACAGGCTTACAAAAATTTAGCAATATTGGATTAGAAATACGCTGCCTGGTCAGATAAGTTTTTATTTCAGCTGCGACGTTCAAATGGTAGGGTCTGGCTAAAACAACAAGAAAGCATGGACACCATGTGTTCAGAGGCTGTGGCCCTCGACGTGGGTGTCCTCTGGTTTGAGTCCTGGCACTGGTGACCTGTACTGCATTTCTTCCTCCTCTTTTCACCCCATTTCATGTCTGCCTACTTTCAAGAAAACACAAAATGCCACTAGTGCAACCAAAACAAACAAAAAACAATATGAAAACATGGATACATCCTGCCTTGTACCAATAGTTACCATTAGTGATTTTGTCTTGGCACATTGTGGGCCTCTTTGTATCAACTGAGTCTGGTTTAATTGCTAGCGTACAGCCTGATCATTGTTTCTGAACATGTTCATCCCGTTATTACCACAGTGTACCCACCTTCTGTTTGTTACTTCCAGCAGGATAATGCACCATGACACCAAGCTCAGATTACCTTAAACTGGTTCCCTGAAAATGACTATTAGTTCACTGTACTCCAGTGGCCTCCACAGTTAAAAGATTTCTTTCCAGTACAGTAGGATGGCTAAAGAGTTTAACATAAGAGATGTGCAGCTGGCAAATCATGTCAATATGGAACAAAAGCTCTGATGAATGTTTCTTACACGTAGCTGAATCAGTGCCATGAAGAATGTAGGCATTACAAAGGATTGAGACCTTATATTCAAGTGCACGTGGATTATGCAAATGAACAATGATCCAAAGCACACAAAGTCCACTATTCAATCTGTCAAAAGAACTCCCAACTAATTAAAAGATTATGATGTGGCCTAGTCAAACTCTGGACCTAAATCGAATTGAGTAGCTGGGGTATAACTTTAGATAGACCATACATACTCAAAAATCCACCAAAGTGACTGAATTAAAACAATTTAGCAAAGAAGAGAATTAATTCGCATTGATGTTAAAGCCTAATTGCTTGATATCTGGCAATGTTGTCACTTTTCACATAGGGTGAGATTTAATTGCCCTTTTTTCCCCCTAACGAAGGAAACATTTATTTGTAAACTGCATTTTGTATTTTCTCAGATCATCTTTGTCTAATGTTAGAATTTGTTTGATGATCCAAAACACCTCAGTGCAACAAGAGAGCACAAACTGAAGACAGCTGTATGAACTGGAAACTGGCCTGGGAATGATCCACAAACAGGATCCTGAACTAGGCTCAGCCCTGGTAGAGTCCAGCTCACACCAGAAACAAACTTGACCTTGTCCAGATAATGTGGAAGCACCTCCGGCTTTATAATAACATGCTCTGAAAAATTATCCAATTTATATTCTGGTGTTAGAGGTGACAAATTATTTTATTGGTGTTATTTAGTTTTATTTGTGTAGTTTAAAGAACATCGGAAATCTGTGGTTGTGTTCGCATGGAGCCATGTGTGCTGACGACTCTGAAATGCCATCAAAGCTAAAAGGTGGAGTGAACAAAGAGATGGAGAAATGAATCTGAAAAACTCCATTTCCCAGCATGCCTCGTCGCAGGGCGAGTTTGTGATGTCACAATAAGTATAAATACATCCGCAGGAAAGAATTTCTTCCTCCATTGTTACATTGTAACAAGCGGGGCCGGGTCGAACCGGGGTGGTGGAAAAGCCTCTTCTCGTTAGAAATTCTCCATCAATTTGGCACCAAACGAAACAAACCAATTCGCGGCGTATTTTTTTTTCCTATTTTGTTTTATTTCAAAGCGAGAAGACGGCGAAGTGAGCCCAGCCGACCGAGCCGGTCCCGGTGAGGAAACAGAAAGGGAAAAAAACGCGATAAACGAACACAAATGTCAGCGGATTTGTCCAATATTACAATTTCCTGCCTTATATTGGAAAGAGAACACACCCGACTGTGTGCGTTGTTCATCCTCCACCGAGAAATGTTGGGAAATAACCCACAGCCAACCCAATGACGCCCCTCTTTCTTTTTTCTCTCGGCTGTCCTTTAAACAGAGAGGTATGCCACATTTAAATAAAAGCTGTCGCTCCTGTCAGGCAACTGTAATCTTTCGGTGTGCAGAACAATGAGCTTGCAACCCAACTAACCTCATATAGCTGGAGAGGGACAGAGAGAAGTGTTGCAAATTGACAATCAGCCAGATCACTTTGTTGCAGGGATATCGGTTTTTGCACATAAAAAGCCTCCCAGGGCGCGTTAAAAGATTGAAGTGCAGCTCTTATTGAACAGAGACGACCTCCGAGGCTGTTGGATTAAGGGTCCCTCTTTCTGCCCCAGGTAAGGAGGTTTAGTGTCTCTTAAATGAAATGGGGGGCTTTGCCTTTGTGTGTGTGTGTGTGCATGAAAGGGAGAGAGGGCGAGTGGAAAAAATGGGGCTATAGATGATTAAATGGTGATCGGGGGACCGAGCATTTGCCTGTTAAACTGATAGTATTCAGTATTTGATGATGCATTTTGCCACTCATTATCTCCAGACTGCAAGTCATTGTTAGATTGATACACAGCAGCCAGCTTCGGTGAAAGAAACTCCAGGTCTGCTTTTGTTCACGGAAAATTCACCTCTTGTCATTTTCAGCGCCAGGTCTTGCATGGATGGTGCTCTGGGCACTATTTTGTGTGCACAGATGCATAGTAGAACTGCACAATATATTGAATCGCAGTAGCAGTGTATGTGATGTTGCAATCAGAAAGGATTGGTTAGATGTTTATACCAGGATCCATGCCTTAAAACTCTGCTTGCCAATAACACATTTGGTCACCTTGATGGACTTTCACTGTCCTTGATGCCTACACCTCATGTAGATCTAGTTAAGATCTAAAGCTTATCAGGAGAGTGGTGGGAACATTGTGATGGGGGGACGAAGGAGAGGACTGCAATCAATGTAGTCATTGCAACATCTGATATATATATGCTTTATTAATATTGTGCATCCCTAATGCATAGATCTAATAACATTTTATTCAATCCCAGATGGAGTAAAGGCGTCACGGATCACAAACTGTGTTTTAAAGAATCTGTCATCAGTGTTGAATAATTAAGTCCTGGTTCCACCGCTCATTGTTACTCGTGCTTTTTATGCCTAATGAAAGATGGTCCGAATGCCAAACAAGTTTGAAAATGCTCCTTTTTTGGCTGTATGTACAAATAGAACAGCAGTGTAATGAACCACAAACTGTGGCTTAAAGAGTCGTTTCAGCCTAGAATAATCCAATTAACTGTAGATTTTAAACTAGAGATGATTAAAGTCTTGATTCATAAAGAATTTACACTGATCAGCATAAGAATAGCCCCCATAGCATACAATAAGGTGTTTCTTCATGGATATTACCTAATCCTCATGACCAGGGTGCATGAAACTGCATTCAAGTTCCTCAAAACTCTTTACATCGCTTTACATCGCAGTGGCCACTCCAGTTTTACCAGACATGAATTTAAGCTATATTAAAACTCGTTTGTGGAGCAACCGACAAATGATTAGTTTTTTTCTGAGCGGTTGTGGACCATGCTGCCCTGGATGGTGAGCCATCTCCTCTATGTCAAAAACTGTCACACAGACAGTAGCTGTACAGTATCCTAAAATCCCTCTCACATGGTGTCCCCATTTCAATATAGTCACAAGCTTCAAGCTAACAGTAAATGAGTTCTCATAGTCAATCTTGGACCAAAAGGTTTTCCTTTATTTAGGAGATATTTAGTTAGTTTTAGTTATTTAATTTAATTTTTTACTTCATCATGTCTTTATATATCTAAGGGACCAATGCTTTTTTGGGGGGGGGAATTGTTGGTATTCTATTTAATGTTTTCATTAGAGATGTTAAAAGCAACATGGACAGTTGCCCTCTCTACTAATGCAATGCAAGTTTACTTGTTCAGCATATTTCAGCAACAAGAAAATTCAAAGTGCTTTACATGATAAAAAAAAGTTTGTAGTATGTTGCTTGTCAAATGGAGCATTTAAACAAAGTCCTGTATGGAAAAACTACTAATCACCATCAAAATGACCTTATAGGCAGTGGTTTTTAATACTGGTGATATGGCTCACTGCCCAGGATGGAGTAGGGAGGTTCCACCAGTAGTCTGTAAGCGGAAGAAGTTTCCTTAATGATTATAATGGGGTCCAGTTGAGCTAAATTACCCAATTCCTTGAAGGCCGTGTGAGAAAATATATGCTTATCCTGAGAGTGGCTAATTCTAAAGTTGAAATCTCACTCACAGCTTTTAATTTGGCAGTAATTCAAGGAGCCATTTCACTGATTTTGAGGAATCTGGACTTAACTAGTTGAAAATGTAAAATGCTTAGACTTGTCATTCTACATCTGTCTGTCAGTCAGTCTGACCGCCCATCTGTCTTTGCAGCTATTTATCTATCTATGAATCTGTCTGTGCTTTCTGAGCGTGCTTTCATTTGTATTAGTAATACAGCTTCAAAGCGAAATCTAAAATACAATTTTTAAGGTGCTTTCATTCACTTTGATTAAGCTGCAGAAGTGATCAATTCCAGCTTGTGCTGTCTCGGAACAGAATCAGCTGGGTTGATGCCATAGAGAGCGTTTGCTTCAAGGCTCTTCGCACAAACTATGCTTGCCCAGTTGCTATGGTTACAGTTCTACACTTGATGATTTCAGAATAGGATTTAATGTGCGATGTTCAGGATGGAGTGATGGTGGGGGCAGACAGATGAAATGATGGAGGTGGAATACAGATGAAAGCAGGCCGGATTGTGCAGGTGTCTGTTTATTTTTTCTATGGCGAAGGCGTAAAAATG
The DNA here is from genome assembly GCA_036173005.1 of Crenichthys baileyi. Classification (NCBI taxonomy): domain Eukaryota; kingdom Metazoa; phylum Chordata; class Actinopteri; order Cyprinodontiformes; family Goodeidae; genus Crenichthys; species Crenichthys baileyi. The sequence goes on from JAHHUM010000916.1 coordinate 460,602, forward strand.
GACCTTATTCAGAACACTTTGACCTGCTTGTCTTAAAAACGACACAAATATGTAGTCTTCAAACATGCAAAGAAAACTGTTTCTCTCATGAAACCTCTTCACAGGTATTCATACGCAGTGCCTTTTGTTCCGGTCTCGACCTGTGCTGATCTGTGCCCTCAGATAGCAGGTTTCCATGGAGGCAGGTCCGTCCCTAAGCCTCAAAAGAAGATATGAAGAGGTGGACAGCGGCTCTCTGTTCTCTACACCTAAGGACTCGGACGATGACATCTCCAGCAGTGACAGCGCAGACAGCTGTGACAGCCTCAACCCACCTTCCAGCACCCAATTCACTCGTAAGTAACGGGAAGAGACATGCAAGGGAAAAAGGAAAAGCAACACACCTGCTCCAAACCGCACCGTGATATTTAATAGCCGACATGAAACGCTCAGTCCTATACATTTTTCTCTTTCCCTCCCTGCCACTACAACAGCCACCTCCATCCTCAGACAGCACAAGCCGTCGCCGGGGGGGAAACGGGTACGCTTCGATGTGGTGACGGTGTATTACTTCCCCCGGCGCCAGGGCTTCACCAGCGTGCCCAGCCAGGGGGGCAGCTCCCTGGGCATGGCCCATCACCACTCGTCCATCAGGCACTACACGCTGGGCGAGTTTGCACGCGAGCAGGAAAGCAGCCACAGACACACTCTGCACCAACACCTACGTCAGGAGAAGCTCAACGCTCGCAAGATGAAGGTAGCCCTTTCCTCCGAGACTCTGTGACAAACTTAAGAGATCTTTTCTGCATTAATTAAAAACATATCCAATAAAGGTTATTGACTGACATGCACTGATCAGGCATAACATTATGACCACTGACAACTGTTTAACATTGACTACTGCTGGTGGGCTGTGAAAAAGTATTTGCCTCTTACAGATTTAGTCTTTTTTTTTGCTTTTTTGTCACACTTAAATGTTTTTTCAGCAAGCAAATAAAAATATCAGACAAACATAACCTGACTAAATACAAAATATAGTTTTCGAATGATGAATTTATTTAAAGGGGCCACAATTCAGAAATGTAATAAATAAATTGTAAAATGGCTTAGATATTTTCTTATGTGAAAATCTGAATAAAAATGAAAATTCCCTCAATAAATAGTTATTTAAACATTTCCATAATTTATAAAATACCTCACTAAAAGATTAAATGTAAAAATCATTAATTAAAAGTTAAATTAATTTATGTTATAAGCATTTCTAATGATTTCACTATTTATTTAATTGACGGTTAAAATTATTTCCTGATGGTTGCATGGAAATATGAATAAGGAATGATTAACAAATTCTGAAATAAATGTCCATAATATTAACATTTATTGAACTAAAGTTTCAATTAATACTTTACCAACTGATTATTTATTAAATACAGTATCAAAACACTTTTATAAATGTTATTTCATTTCAAAAAAATTGTAATTGTTACATTTTGATGCGTTTATCTGTAAAAATGTTTGTTTGTTTTACTGGTAAAGACATCCTTTCCAGAGAGTTTAAGATGAGTTGCAGAGAACAGTCTGGATTTTCCCTTTTTTGTCTGTGATCCAGGATACATCTTATTTTTTTCTTTAAACTAAAAACGGGAATACTGATTTATACCGTCCTTTTTTCCTTGCATCATAGAGCTGGAAACATGTAATCCTCTCAGTCTTTCTTTGAGGAGGATCATTTTCTAAACAAAAACTGATTCTGTACCCACGTCTGCTTTTTCAACAGTAATACCATTTTGGACCAAATATCCCCAGAAACACTGTTGTTGAGGGCTGTAGTTTGTTGCAGCCTATTGCAGTCATTTTAATCATATTCTCCAGATATTTCACAGGTTTTTCATTGGTTGTTGTACTATTTAAAGAGTCTTCTACTGTCTACTAAGGTTTTCACCTGCGTTAAGCGCCGACATTTTGTGTGATGTCATCAGTTCAGTTGCTGCAGGCTAAACTTCAACACGAACTCCCAAAAGGGCCGATGGCCTCCGGAGATTTTAGAAACTTTATTCCCCTGAACTTTTACTGCAACAATATTGTTTGTATTTTTAACTTAATAAAGCATTAGATATTTCCATTCATATGTTTGAAATAGGATCAATGAATTGTACTGGCCCTAAATTACCCCTGTCCAACATTTTTTTAATAGCTTGTGGGTCAGTTAAAACTGTTGTATAAACTGTTGTAAATTGACAAATCACAGAACAACTGACTAGTCCAAATGCAAGGTAGATTTTGTTCATACTATACTAATTATTAAAAGTAGAGATGAATCAGCCAGTTTCCCTTTGATCGGCAGGTCAAAAACTGGAAAATCAGATCTTGTTCATCCTGTTCATTAGGTAAATTAAAACCACTCTTTGGACTATAAACTTGTCAACCAACAGAGTGCACTTTATTGAGTTGATAAAAATCTGAGAAATGCATCTGTCTTTCCCAGAAAATATCCTTCATTTTCTGTTGGATACACACTGGCTTCTTCTATCAAAGAGCCTGCAGGATAGTTTTTCTCCTTTTTCTGCTGTATTCTTTAGGAAGAACAATCAGAATTAGCGGACTTAAAACAAAGCTATAAAGTGGTATAAGCCAATAAAAGCCTCTGAATAAAATGATCTTTATAATAAAAACATAGTTTTGTCATTTTTAAATCTTTCCTTTTATAAAACGAGCTGGATTTTCCCTCTAATGGAAATCCAGTGTAACTGAAGCTGATCTTAAGCTCTGACATTTTAACCTTTAATCTTGCGCCTGAATGAGCAAAGCAGTCTCTTCACAGCTCTACATTCTCATCCACAGCTGACGAGGAATGGCACAGTGGAGTGCGCTCAGGCAGACCTACTTACTCTGGAGGACGTATCAGACGAGGACCTCGATGTGGACGCCGTTGAGGTAGACGACTGTTTCTTCCTTCAGCCTTTGCCTACGAAGCGTCGCCGAGCCCTCCTGCGAGCCTCTGGCATCGCGCGCATAGATGCCCGGGAGAAAACTGAACTCAGAGCCATCCGCCTCTCCAGGGAGGAATGTGGCTGTGATTGCCGGTTGTTCTGCGACCCTCGCCACTGCGGCTGCAGCCAGGCTGGAATTAAGTGCCAGGTAAGCCTTGTTGGCCTGAAGGACTTGCTAAAAGAGAAGAAAAATCATGCAGTTTGCAAAGATTCCTTTTCTAAAGCAGGTCTCGACTAGTGTGGACTAGGATTTCTTACTTCAGCTACAATGCCTTGCACAATAACTTATACCATTTGAACTTTTTCATGTTTTGCATAACGAGAAGAGAACCAAAGTTAAACTAGTTGAGTGTGATAGAAAACTAACATGCTTGTCTTTAACTTGGAACATTTTAACTGATGCCTGAAACGGAGTTGTTTGGTTTTTCACAATTCCTCTGAGTCGGGACCCTGACAGGTTATCCAGTACTAGAAAGGAAGATCAGTAGCTGTCTCAACTGTTTTTTTTCTCATGAATAATCGTTCTCAGTGCAAAATTGTTTCATTTGATCCACATCAACTGGCTGCTGCTTATTGTTCTAATTGTTATGGATTCATTTCTAGATTTTGATTGAATTTTAACAGTATATTTCCTGACCTACACACCTTATTTAGTTTGTTGTACTTATTGTTTATATTTTTAGTCATTAGAAATCTCAACCTGACAGTATTTAGATAATGTCTTTGTTGTCTTACATATTTTCGCCTAAGCTCCATTTGTGATGTGCATTCAGTATCATTTTTCCTGATTTAATTTTCTAGAGTTGAAGTGTTTGTCCATTAAATAAAAAAGGGAAATTGAAAAGTATCTACTTTGTTCTGCAGGTGGATCGAATGTCTTTCCCATGTGGCTGCTCAAGGGACGGCTGTGGCAACGTTGCGGGCCGCATCGAGTTCAACCCCCTGCGTGTCCGAACGCACTACCTACATACCATAATGAAGCTGGACCTGGAGAAGAGGAGGCTGCCAATGCAAGGACCTGGGGAGCCATATACTGAATCCGACCCGATGTATTCACCCTCTTCTACGTGCCCCACATCCCCAACCTTGTCCTCAGGCATCGGTCTGGACTCGGAGCTTGAAGAGAGCGAGGTCCAGTCAGTGGAAGAGGTTCATGATCTCATGGTGGAGCAGGATATTTTGGAGCGAGAGAATGAGACAGCTGTGCTGCACCTGCAGAGCGCAGAGGAGCAGGAGAGGAGGGAAAGGGAAGAGGCAGAAGGGGAGGCAGTGCAGCAGGAGCTGAATTCTGGTGGGGTCTCAGAGCACCCTCTCTGCCTCCTACCTGGGCAAGCAGAAGCTCCAGGTGTGGATCAGATCCTCCTGCAGGGACCTTTTCCTACAGGGGCTACGGTCTTGTGCATCTCTGACACCCAGGAGGAGAGCCCCTCTGACCTCCTCAAAGACTCCTCTTCTCTGCTCTACTATCAGCTCAGCACCATAGAGCCCGCAGCCTTTGAGACGCTGCCGGCAACAGAGGAAGACGAGCCCTCGCGGAACACGGGTGGAACTGAGCATGCAGAGAAGAACCGAGAAATAGTCGAGGCTTTCGAAGGGGATACACATGATGACATTTCCAGCAAACAGAGTGTGGGCGAGTGCTTGACCAACATGAATTTGTGCACAGATAAGTGTGCAGCTGAGGTAAAGGAGAGGCCCGCAAGACATGATGAAAACGCCCCTAAAGAGCAGAATCAAGAGGGGTCCTGCTTGGAGAAAGAAGTAGATCCACTGCCTCTTGAAGTTTAGCATTAACGTCTTTGCAGATATTTTGCACAATAGCTTCATCTAAGATGAGTAAAATACATATTCCACATTTATCACTGCTATCAACGTCTACAGGTCTCTTAGAGTAACATTAAGTTATGTTCAGAAGGGTATTAGAATACAGGAGGAGAGATGCTGGAAGCACATAAAGATCATCTCCAAGGTGTAGTGAAAATGCAGTTATAAACAGCAACATTGGAGGGAGTTCTGTTGGGGGTGATAAATGCAGCCTTATTTGGAAACCATTAAAACAGCTACAGAAACAGAGTATAGATGCTGACGTAAGCTTTTTGTTTGCTTGATGTATAAAGCTATCAACGCTGAGCACAAATGTTAATTGTGCGCAAGATGCTGGTGTAGCTGCTGGCTCTTTTTCCACTTCCGGCAAACCTTATGCTGTAGTCATGCCAAATGAAGGCCCCTGATCATCCCCTCTGCTAACTACACACCGAATGATCCTGGAAATACTTGTTTTTGCGTACTGTACATGGAGCGTTCGCGACATGCTGGAAAGCTGCTTTTTTTTTATCTGTATGCACATTGTGAAGTGAAAGCAGCTCTTTTTGGGGCTCCACCGCTCAGAGATATGAAGGAAGAACCAAGAGAGCGGCGGATTAGCACTGGCCCTAGTTGTTATTATCGCTTACTTTGAACTGCTGGCACAATTGCAGTCAAACAGACAAAAAGAAAAGGTCACTTACAGCTTATTTACTGACATTATTTCTTGAATTAATATGTCTTTTGTGAATTAGATGCTGTTGGTTTTAAAGTGCTTGCAGTTTGTTTGCGAATGAAAGGAAAAGTTATTTCTTTCACAGTGCTACATTATTACATCATATTCAGTCATATCATGTTCTGATAAAATGCCCGAATATACATTTTTAGTCATTTAAAGGCTTTGTTGTGTAAGGACGTTCTGATTAGAAACGGAGCCAGTACCTTGCAAAAGTGTTCGTTTCCATGGAACCTTTTAAATGTTGTCCATGTTACAACCACACATTTCAGTCGTTTTATAAAGATTTTATGGTCATAGACCAATCAAAAGTAGTTAATTGTGAAATGGCAGAAAAAATATATGTTTTTACTCTTTTTTTTTTTACAGATAGAAGTCTGAAAAGTGTGGGGTGCATTTGTATTCTTTGACTGGAAGTTTATCCTTTGCACAGCTCAGATTGGATAAGGAACGGCTTTGAAGAGCAATTTTAAAATCTTGCCACAGATTCTCAGTTGGAATAAGGTCCGGACTTTGACTAGGTCATTCTAACACATCAATATCTTTTGAATTCAACCATTATGTGGAAGCATATAAATCACATTAGCTTTCTTTCAACACGGATCAATAACCTAACCCTGCTTTAAACCTCTCCACAGTCGTATACCCGACCTGTCTGTTGTGTTCCTTGGTCTTCAAGATGCTATTTGTTTTTTGATGTTCTCCAACCAACCCTTAAGGCCTTCACAGAACAGCTGGATTTATACTGAGATTGTATCGCACACAGGTTGAATATAATTAGCGAATAGCTGACTTCTGAGGGCGGTTTATTTAAGGGTATCCGTGTAAAGGGGATTTTATACAAAACGTAACGTGGTTGTAACATGACAACATCTGCAGAAGTTCAAGGGGTGTGAATACGTTTGCAAGGAACTTTAGAAATAAAAACAAGCATTTAATGAGTCAAGAGTGAACTGCAACATATGCAGCTAAAAGTACTTAAACCAATCAATGTGATGTTAATAATTTATGGATCAGATTTACAGCCTGATTTTGTGTGTGTGAAATGTGTATTCACCTACTTTACTGTTGTACGTCTATATCTGAGAGAAAGGTGCATTTCAATCTGTGTGCATGCATGTGTGGATGTTGTTTATTAGACTGTATTAGACCTGGAATTTTAGTAAGAAAGCGTATTTTAAACCTAAAAGGTGCTGATGTTATAGATTTACACTTTACTGTTGCGAACTGTTAGGAGGAATGATTTCATGGAGATATTTCTCGCTGATTGATCCTGAACTAAAAGTACCGGAGAGCCTCCTGTAGAAACGCAGTAACTCTGACACTGCAAATTCTAAACGTGCTGACGGGAAGATGAGGCGTTCCCATGGCCGAGTGTGTAAACGCAGTCGTGTAACTTTTTCTGGTTTCTTTTCTTTTAGCTCTGTCTGAAGAATACGGCGCTGCGGAAGTGAGCCGACAACTCTTACACAAAATCAGTCCTTTGTTTAGTTGCCTGAATATCCTACTGTTGCTTTGGGCATCGGTTTGCCTAACACAGGATGTGCTGCTGTGTATAAGTTGTCTGATGTTTTTCTTTAGCCTTTTGAATTGTCCTAATATAATCCTGTTTAAGAGCTGCAACAAAGCAGTGGTTTCAGACCTAATTAAACGACGGACGCTGCCATCCATCAGGCTTTAACAAAGGAGTCTCCTGTAGTAGTTGTGAGGCTGCAGATTTATCGTGGCTCTTCTGTGCTCGCGTGACTTGCCTTGACATAATACCATGTTTGAAGTAACGATGATTGCAGGCTGAGTATCGTTAAGCTTTTGTCCTTGGCTTTCTGCTTATAGAATTAGGTTTGGGACCACTGTACCAAATTAACTCTACTGTCTGTGTTTGTGTGTTTAACCGTGTGAAAGGATTGTGTGATTGTTGAGAAGACTGATGACTTCTGACTTAATCTAAAAGCTGTGAGAGTGACTCTCATGCTACTTGTTGCCTAAAGTGGAAAAATAAAGGTTTTTATACAAAAATAAAAACAATAAAATAATTCATGCAGAAAGTGTGTTTTAATCTGTCTGTTTTTCATTTAATACTTTTTTTGTTTTGTTACAAATTACAAGTCTAAAATGTGATTCACAAGTTAGACAAATGTTACTGATATTACTAAGATAAGTACAGTGTTTGATCCGCTGGAGATTTTTTAAGCCTGCTCACTTACAAACAGTTAGATTTAGGAAGAGACCAAAATACAGGAAAACACATCACACACATAAAAATTAAGACTGAGGAACATTTGATTTGTTGGCAATTCCAGCATCAAGTCATTTCTTGTAGTTGGTCTCCAGGGTTCCACACGTCTTAGGAGGGATTTTGATCCACTCCGCTTCACGGAAACTAAATCCTTTAGATTTCTTGGCTATTGCCTGTCAAGTCAAAGCTTCAGATCTCGTTACAGATTTTCTAGAATTAAGGTCTACAGACTCAGAAGCCAATATACAGTTCAATACATGACCTTAATGTTCAACTTTTGAAGCCAATCCTTAGTTGCCTTCAGAGCATATTTGAGGTCTGGCTGATCTATGAAGTACCTTCACTGGTCTGGCTACGGGATGAAGGTTGCTGTCCATTTCACCGTGCACAGTCCTGTCTATTGGCTCCTCAGTGCAGTGAAGTTGTCCTTTACCCTTAGTAAGAAACCATACCCAAACCATAATGTTTTTGTCTCAGTGCTTGGCTGTGGAGATCGTATTCTTTGGGTCATTCCCAGTATTTCATTTTCGTGTTGTAGATGAGCCAGAATTTCTTGTAAACTTCTAAAATGTGACCAAAACATCTGCAGGTCTTTCAGAGTTTTGCAGTCGACCTTAAATACCCAGCGACTCTTCTTATAATTCAATGTTTTTTTTTTTGTTTGTTTTGTTTTACTCATGATGAGACTCCTGACATGGAATAACCCAATCTGAGGTTATTCCATATCAGTTATCAAATTTTTGTTTCCTTATATGGAGCAGAACCAGTTTTTTTTATTATATTTAAAAAGCGAGATCATGTTTTTTATTCTCTACATTTATTCACTGTAAATGTATGGGAATAATGAAAGAAATTCAAACAGTAAATATAAAAAATATTCATGTAGCTAAGCCAAACCCAGTGGAAAACGAGAGCCTTAAACACTCATCTACAACACAGTCTCTGATCACTAGATGGCAGCATAAATTCACCACTGTATGCTTCATGGCATTAGAGCAAAGAGGACATGTGAGGCAAAACATAAGACCATTTTGAACTATGTAACAACCATGATCACAGCGTTCCTAAATCCACTTTAAACTTCCACGCATTATCCGACAAATATTTTCTGATCTTTCAATCAATTTTCAGGCCAATTATTTTTGTCTCAGGAGCATATTTACAATGCTTGGACGTTATTCAGGAGTTTAATATTTGTATCCTCATAAACCAAACGTAGGCAGTTTAAAGACAGCATGCTTATAGTCTTTATCACAGGGTTTGAGTCTTCTCCAATAAAGTAGGTTTGCTTTGTAAAAAAAAGTTTAAGATTTAGAACAAATGTTTGGTTCGGTAGTCCAGGTCACCAGATACATTTGAACGATGTTTGTCTTGCTTTGCATGGTCTGACCCCAGATCAGATCCTGTTTTCTTATTTAAACCAGAAAGAAACATCTTTTCTTTTGTAATCATTCAGATTTTTACAGTCTTTAGTTGCTGTTTTGGGATTGGACTGCTTGAACTGTAACTCTCGGCAGATTGAAAGCAAGAAACAATTACCAGCCTCAATGTATGTGTTCATGTTTAAAAACACAGATGTTGTTCACAGAAAACATGAGCAACTGTCTCATATATGGTGGGTAAATTTATGAAAATAGTCAGTGTTTAAACCATTAGAGAATTTTAACTTTTAGCTTTTTTGTAAATTAGAAATTTGCTATTTGACGAATGCTACTCTGAGTAGCACTTTGCATGACTCCCCAAAGAGAACGTATCCCAGATTCATCAAACTTAGATTGTCTTGACTGCAGCCTACTGCAGGGAAGGAGCTGCCAATGATTTTAAATAAAGAAACCATATCTTTCACAGACAAGAATGACTGGACATAAAATTTGGCAAATGGGGATTTATATTTCAAATGGATTCTTTATTTCATTTGATTTTAAAAAGCAGCTAACAAAACCTATAAAACGGAAAGGGAAAAAGCATCCAATGTTTCATTTAACTGCAGGTTTTATTGTGTCTTGTTTGCTAACTTTAAAGAAGCACTCAGCTAATTTTTTGCAGTGTCCCTTAAAAACTACCTGGGAATGCAGTATTTTCTCCCCTGTTCCATTGGGTTTTCATTTGTACCAAATGCATCACTTTAAAAAGAGGAAAAAGAAACATACAGAAACGAATTAACTGTTGAAGCTTTAGAACAATTGTGGCACAGTTCCAGCTATTTTTTTCACATTTCCAGTCCTTGCCTTTCTACAGGATTTAAATGGCCGGAAAAGGCCAGTTCAGTCTGATAGCTGCCCTGCTGGTGATGGAGCAAATCCCAGGCTCATGGAAAGGTTTATAAACCCCTCATCATTATCTGTCATCTCACAGTGTTAACAGCTGAGCATAAAAATCAGCTTAAGCTTGGCTTTGTTCTTTGCTGCTGTGACTGGACAGAGCCAAAAGGTGCTGTTCGGAGCTTGCAGAGACATATGTGAAATGGAAAGTTGCCTCACCACTTCAGTCCACTGACTCAGTCTGAAAGTGCTGCTCCAGCGCCAGGAAATAATGCTTTCTCTTATTCCTCTCTCTCTCTTTATGACGCCACCTCGATGGCATCATCAGACCTCCCCCAAAACCAGCCCGTTTTTAAATGGCACTATTCATAAAACCGGTTCGTGGTATTTTCACTAGTCTGAACTGCCACTCACATGCTGGCTGAACCACTGAGGGAAATCCAGACCTCTGGCAAAAAGTTCATTAAGTGAGCTCTGGAGAGAAGTTCAAAATTACCCCCTAAAAGCTAGAAGAAGGAAAGAATGGAAGCAGTAAAGAAGAAACAACTGCAGCCCATCAAAATTTTTCTTTCCACCCATAATCCAAATAGCAAATTCTTGTTCAAGCACCCTTACGCATGCAATACAATTACCTATTTGGCATTCAGGTACAGTATATCCACTATATTTCACTCACCCATCCGAGTCATTGAATTTAGCTGTTCCAATCCATTCTATGGCCACGATGTTTACAATCCTGCACTTAGTCACCAACTTGCTGTAAGGTCAAACTTTATGTGGACTTCACATTAGCTCAAAAACAGTACATAGAGAGCTTTATGGAATGGGTTTCCATGGCCAAACAGCTTCACCTAAGCCTTACAAATTAAAGTGCAAATAGTTGGATGCAGTGATGTAAAGCTAGACTCTAGAAGATTTGCGACCTGTTCTGTGGAGTAAAGAGTCATGTCTCTCGAATGGACAAGTCTGAGTTTGGCAGTTGGCTGACTGCATTGTGTCAAGTGTAACATTTGGTGCAGAGGGGATTATGGTGTGAGACTGTTTTTCAGGAGCTGGGCTCCTTATATACAGTGAAAGCACCTGTTAGTGCTTCAACGTACCAAAACATTTTGGACAATTTGATTTTCCAACTTTGTGGGAACAGTTTGGTGATAGCCCCTTCCTGTTCCAACTTGATTGTGCCTGTGCACAAACCAAGGGCCACAAAGACATGGATGATCGAGTTTGTTGTGGAAGAACTTGACTGACCTGCACAAAGCCCAACGTCAACCTGAAAGAACACCAACATCAGTGTCAGAATGGTCAGAAATTTCCAAAAACTCACTGCTGAACCTTATGGGAAGCTTTCCCAGAAGAGTTAAAGCTTTTATGGCTAGAAAGGGTGGGCAGACATCATTGGCATATATGCATTCTGCCTGTTTTGGTCTCATTTATCGATTGCTCTTCATGTGAACTTATGATGAATCATCTGTGGTGTGTGACTGCAACAAAAAATGTCAAACAAGTCAACAAAACAAAAGCCTTTCTAACTTTAGGTATGTTATCTAGTACAAAATAAACCTTTCTATAATAAACCCTAACTAACAAAACATAAGTACATAAACAATAGCCCTCCTAAATTTACTGCTGCAAAACAATGAAAATAACCCAACAATTAAAGGAGGAAATGAACTAGTACCCGAATTTACCTCCATGTCCAGAATCCAAGAAGTACACTTACAAAACAGGGTGTTGTCAAAACACAGACTAAACAAGGGTCTAATGAAGTGCAGTCACAAAATCATTACTTTTAGCACAGAATAACTGGAGATCCAGAGGCAAGCTGCTTACATCGAATCCCATGCCACCCACCCAGATGACAGTTTGCTAGGGAGTTTGTAGAGAGGCAGAGCTGATTCACAGGGCCACTTCAACAGAAACAGCAGGCAGTGCGACACAGCAGCAAAGGTGAGTCCAAATTGCCACCAATCACAGACTGTCAATGGCCCAGACAACTTTAAATAGAAGGAGAAAGTGCCTTTACACAGGAAACTAGGTTCCTCCTGAAATCCATCCATCTATTTTTGACACTTGTCTCTTTAGGGTGCCTTCCAGCAGTCAGCGAAAGAAAAAGGGGGTACGTCCTGGGTAGGGCACCAGTCTATCACAGGCCGAACAACACAGATTACCATCCAGGCATGTAAAAGCAAGCTGCCCACAGTGGCCCTGCAAAGCTATGATTCAAACCAGAGATGTTTTTGCTGAAAGGCAACATTGCTAACCAGAGCAGCCCCACAGAGATTTCCCCTCGTATCTAATTTATTAGATGAGATTTCTGAAAATCGATAGTATTTGTACTTTTGCATGAAGTCAGTGTGAGACTAAACAGTAAAGATCAGCTATGTAATAAGCTAAATTGCCAAAGGGACATTAAAACCTTTATCGAAATAGCTAGGTCTGTTGAACTATGAGACGTTACAATCAGCAACTAATTTACTATAACATACCCAGGCACACCAGGAATAATGAAATATCTGTGATGTTATTGTTTGGTTATTGTTTTTTTTTTTTTGTACTAAGCAACAGCATTGTATGGTTCTTGTTTGGAATCTCTTGTTTGCAATAAATCAACCTGATATTTTTATTATGTCATCCACATCTAGGAAAGTTGTTACAGCCAGAGCAAACAAAAAAGAAGTCAAAGTAAGGGATGGCAAAGTAGCTGAATGACTCCCAGCAGAACCAGAAACACAGCTGTGTGAAATATGTAGCATCCTGTTCTGCTTGCTGGTCCCTACGGATAAGTACGTCATTAATGCTTCGTCCAAGTTTCCTAACAACAACAACATGCAGAAAAAACATACAACATACAATTGCAGTCTTTTACATGCTTCCCTGTGTTTCTTCTCAAATGTTGCATGTTCTTACATCCCTTTAGTCCTGTACTAAAACCCATACAATTAGATAAGCAACTTGCGCTTTGCCTAACGTCCCTGGAAGTGGAAGTTATTATCCTTAAGACTGCATACTTACTCAGCAACAACCTTTTACCTAAACAAGATGTGATTTCTTTATTAAAAGCATCAATTAAAACATACATAATTGCATAAAATCTTGCATTAATTGTGTATTTATGCAGATATATAAATTAGCTCTTAATTTATGTTAGCAAATGTTGCTTTAATCCTGTTGTTCAGGATAATAAGAGTGAACCATGGAAATGGAACAAAGAGAAGCAAAGTCCGGGGAATGGATGAACCTTTTCCACTGTTTCATGCTACAGGAAATTGGATCTACCCTTACATTTTAAAATTCCATAATTTTTCAACTTTAGAGTTTTTTTAATTACATTTCAAGTTCTATGAAATAGATTTTCAAAGTAGTCAGGCTTTAATTATAGAACCTGCAAAAATCACTGGAAGAATAGATGGATGGATGGATGGATGGATACTTTAGACACTGTGATGAGGAATAAATCCTGGAAATACCGATATCTTTCCATTAATTTGCTTTCTTTTTACAAACTTTTTCCAGCCTGAGAAAAATTTAGTGGAATTCCAGGGTTTTCCAGACTGTGTAGAAACCATGATCTGGTTTTGACAAGTTGGCCTGTTGTTTTTGTCAGATCCTGCACCTAAGTCTCTGCAGATGGAAAGACTAGATGCTTCATGGATGTTTTTTGCACATCCAGAGACTGGGGTGAAACATGGGGATGAGAATTGTGTGTGCTTCCTCTTCCCTGACAGTACACCCTACCTATGCAGCCAAGGTTTAGCACAAGTTGCTTTCTATGCATACAGTAGGAGCCTTGACAATACCTTACTTACCTTTGGTGACAAACGGTTATTTTTCACTTTGGAACCACATTTGCTGCCAGCCTTTCGGTTTTGGGATCTTGAATGTTACACACCAATATCACAAAGCCACACATGCCTGTCTTTAAATGATTAGAACTCTGTAATGTCTAAAATAAATAATAATTTTTCATAGTAAAACGTAAACTTAGCTCTGAATATTGAATCTAAAGCAGTGTGCGAAGTTTTTCAGGTATACATTACCAGTGCTGTTCTAGCTCAGTTTGACTCTCAGTCTTGATGCTCACGAACACGAACTGCATCATGTTTGCATCTGTCAGCCATTGTTTTGCAGAGGTGGTGGGAAGAGGAGTAATATGTTCTGAAATATGTTCTAAAAATCTGGGAGGGATGTGGAGTCACTTCCTGTCAATGAGTCCCTTTTCCTTTTTGGACTGTTTAAGTGAATCATGCAAAAAGTCCCTCTTTGTGGCAAATGTTTAACTCCCATCATGACAGTCTAGTAGTTTAACTGTAATTGAAGCCATATTTCTACAATTCGTCCTCCTCTTCTTGTATAGAACTGGCAGCGTGAGTCATTCCCAGCAGGAGACAGGCTGTGCTGACATGTAAGAGAGCTCAGTTTTAAGTCACAATCCAGTGTATTGATAGTACAATGAAATTACCTAATTTCCTGCAACAAAAAATGTCCACTGGTCTACCGGTAGAAACAATGCCCAGGCCTGCTGCTGCTGCTGTGGATAAGACTTTCCACACTGTGTGTGCCGAAGAGAATGCTGACACAGGCAGGTCAGTGCTTGTGTGTTTGTAGTGAAATGGTGTTGGACGATCTGTTATACTTTCCATCATTGGAACATTCAAAAATGAACTCAGGACTGTGCCAAAATAAACGTTAGAAGTCCAGCTAAGATTAAAGCTGATTAAGTACATGTGGCATAGAAGTTCATTGGTCCATTTATTTTGACTTCAGAATGTTTACTTCATTACAAACAGTTTGCAAACAGAAGAAAATAAAGACGCTTTTTGTTTAATCTAAATAGCTTCATTAGATTTGGTGACCTCTTTAGTTCCAAGTGGTTAGGGTTTGTGCCCAAATCTAATTGACTTTTCTCAGAAATTACAAACCCTGTTTAAATAATCATTATGTAAATAGTCATGTTTTTCAAAAACGAGTGATAATTTTGGTCTTCCTTTGTTGCTGGTATGAGTAAATCCTAGGTGGATTGTGACAAAACTTTTATTTTTGGAGTCTGTGAGATCTCTGCTTTCAGCAGAGGTGCTGTTTGGGTGTATAGAAGCTGTGCGGCGAACAGCTGAGACCGAGTTTTACGGTGATACCATTTTGGAGAGTTTTTTTTACATTCCGATATAACTGCTTGTAGTTTTAACTGGGTTCAGCGTTCGTAGAAGTTCTATATATCAGCCTTTAGCTAATGGCTCTGTGGCTACCACACATGTCTATGTGTAACTAAGATAACTCACTGTAATGACAGTAGATAAAGATAGTTAAATTCCCCCACGGCGTAAGAGATAATATAACAAATAATTTAAGTTAAATTCAGGAAAACTTTCCAGCAAATTTCCATTGTGATAGGCTTTCGTACAATTCCTGGTACTTGTCTTCCAAACATCTCTCATGTTCAACAGTACACTTCTGATGCACGTTATGTTTCAAAATTCCTCGTTGATCCTCTGTTAGTAACAGATCAGGACTGCAGGCAATCCATTTAAACATCATTATCATTATTTTCCACAATGTTATTTTTTGACAAGGTAAAATCTGTTATTTTCTGTTGTATTGTTTAAAAATGCATGTTGTGTTGCCTTGTAATCTCAATGTACATTTCCTAGCGGCATTGAGAACATAAGCACATTGTGGATATGGAGAAATCCTTTAAATAAGTTTTTCTTTTATTGCAGTTGTAGGATTTCGTGCTTGTCCATTAATTATAGGAGAAAAGAAATAATATATGCTGAGGTAAATGCTTTTCTCACAAAATTACTAGTGCCTCACTGGTAACCAAAACAATTACCTTAAAATAGCAGTAAGTGAAGATTTTTTATAATTATACTTTAAGTTGATCAGCTATTAATTAGGAATCTATGACTTTCTTTTTCCATGTAGTACAAATATGATATGACACAGACGCCAATTTGGCTGGTTTCTTGCCCAGCCGACTATTTGTTAGTGTGATAAAAGTAAACCAGATGTAATAATCCAAAACACACAGATCGATATTTTTTATCTGTTGTCTCATATGTGCCCCTGTGTGCTGGAGAAGTGGGGCTTGTTCTCAGGTTACCGCTGCGAAAACATAGTGGGAGTCCAACAGGTGATAGGCTTGATAGAGAGGCTCATCATAACACAGAAGCACCTCAACGCTGGTGGACTGCTCTGGTAAATTAATTATACATCGGGGGTGACTTCAGATGATTATTTATAGCATTTTAAGCCTGGTGGAAAGGGGATCCCCCACAGAGAGAATAGGAGTTTCAGAGAACTGCTTATCTTGACACTGGGCGACATAACATCGACATATGGACTAAAAAAGAAGATGTGAGGTCAATGAGAGTTTGTCCCTTTTAAGAGCTGCTCCACATCTGTGAGTTAAAGTCAACATTAGCATTTTGGCAGTCAGTTAGAGATAATGAGAAAACAAACATGTAGTTAAGCTCTGGCGCAGGAATGCTGACTTTGTTTCTGGCTTCTAGCTCATTCCTTCATTTCATCAAGTTTGTGTTTCATATGAATCACATAAAACAAGATATGTTTGGAATATAGATGAAGGAGTAAAGCCCATTCTATCTTTTTATTCCAGTTTATCCCTGACTGGTTCTCAGCAGACTTAAGTACTGGCACACAGGGGCACCTGTGCTGTGTAAACTGGGAAAGAGAGAAGATTATGCAGCACCATCAGGGAAGACCTAGAGGGTCAGAAAAATGTTAAGTGGATCTCAGCCTTGTCTCCCTAATGACTGGACACTCCCAGCTGTTCCCGAGGAAAATGTTATGGTTCAGCACTTTCCTAGGATGAATAGGGCTTTCTCACTGTGCCCTCGAAGGAAATCGGACCCAAATCCAATTACCAGGGATCTTCGTCCTTCTAGGTCTTCAAGAGTTAACTTAGACTGATGAAGCATGGCTGAAAAACATCAGAGGACACCTCTGTGGTCTTAGTAAGGATTTACTTTACTCCCATATCCGACAGCATCCTGGGAGATGGTAAAAAATTTCAATCGAAACCCAAAACGCTCTTCTTTGAGACTAAGCTCCTGGGAAGAGAGGGTAAGACGTCTGGACGGAGATGAAGAGTTCAAACTGCCATAAATTCTTGGCGCAGTGGCAGGAACTTGAGTGAAGCAGGACAGTTAATGAATACGTCCTGATCCGCCTCGCTTCACCCTCTGGTGGAGTTTCCCACAGGCCCAGGGTGCTGTTTTCTTTCTCAGGTTATATTTTGAGCTCTGAAAGCAATTGGTGCAAGCTCAGAGGCAGAAAATAGAAGCAATTAGTGCACTTCTTCCTGACCTAATGAAACAATCAAGTGAAACATGTGGCGGGTAAAGACTTTTTGCGGATGTTTTAGCTGTTGTTTGTGTGAACGGAAGCACTTTCTGAGCAGACGGCATGCCCTCCTTTTAAACCCATGACCAAAAAAAACACTTAAACCACTTAAGGAAAATCTCTCTTAAATACCTTTTATACAGTTGAAACCATAAGATTACATGCACTGTTTAAAAGACATATAACTGTTTTTTCCTACTGTCTAACTGTAACTCAGACTGAAGTTTTCTTGTTTTTGAGATCAGATGGAATTACCAAAATATTTTCTATTTTCTAAATGCTAGAAAAATGAGCGAGATCATTTTTTAGAGATTTTCTCTCACTTTCTTCAAACTCAGAAGATTACTGTGCCTTTAAACAGTTTGGGAAAGCCCAGACGATGATGTTATGGCTTTGTAAGTTTCTGATAGGTTAATTCACAAGGTTTGAGTTAAATAGAGGCAAAATTGTGGATGTACTTTAAGACAACACCTGAAAGGCCCTGATTCCCTGTGTGAAAAAAATCTGAAGAAATCAGCAAAGTTATTATGGTGTGGACTTGTGGACCTGCACAAGTCTGGTTCATCTTTGGGCACAATTTCCAGAAGCCTGAAGGAGCCGCGTTCATCTGTTCTAACGATTATATATGAATATAAATGGCCCAGAAATGTCTAGCCATCATAAGGTTCATGAAGGAGATGAATGTGTTTTTTCCACAGAGTGTGGAAGATGAACATTTCTAATCTAAAGGACATTTTCTTATTAACCTCTCTATGAACGTGACTGAAAACTATTAATGAATGGTCATAATCTTCAGGAACCCATTCAGACCTACACTGAACATAGACCTAATTTTATAATAGGTTTTTTTGTAAGGATTTCTATTTTTTCTTTTTAAAAACTTAACCTCTGCTTGGTTTGAGAAGTTAGAAATGGAAGAAAAAAGAAGTTGAAGACATACTGTTTCTACTTGCACATTTTAAATGTAAAAGCCTACACCTGTGATAGCATTTGTCAGCATTAATGCACAGGAGTGATTTGCACCTAGGCCAGTGTGTTTCAATTCAGCAACTCTAAACCCAATTGTGGACAAATTACAGTATTATGGTTTCATTGTAAAAGACTTGGTGTTAAACTCACGCTTCTGCAGTCTAGACCTGCACATACACCAGTGAGAGCAGATATCACAATACTAAGCTGTCCATTTGGTGAAATGATTTATAAAGCTGATAAACATCGGGTTTTTCCATGTCATTCAGCAAAAAATAACAATTTCCTTTCAATGTTGAAGAGCAATGATCATACTGTGGGCAAAAAAAGATTAATCTGTTTAAATCTAAGACAGTAAAGCTTTTATATATTAAAGAGGTGATTCTGCTAAACCCTACAGTTTCCACACACAGACTCAAACACACACGTGTCTGGGCCTCTGCCCTCTGTGTTTGGTGTCACCTGATTAGAGGCTTCTGCATGATGTCTCTCTGACATCAGCCTCTGACCCTGCGGGGCTTTCTTTGCATTCAGGCACCCTTCATTAGACTCCTGCAGAGTGTGACCACTCACCCAGGGAGAGGAGGTCATCGCCCAGCTTTTTACTAATCACAGCTTGCCCTCCTGAATGGCTGGACCCCCCTCTTGCCACCACCCACCACCAGCAGCTGACAGGTGGATCAACGTGTTCTTTGTAGATCCACCTGAAGGCCTGAGTTTTTTTCCTGCATCTGTGTTATTTCTTTTTCCCCCTTTTTTTTGTTAAAGTTGATTACAGGGTGAAAGCCAGTGAGTCAAAGAAGAACCCCTGTTTGGTTTAACGCAGCTGCTCTTTATTCATCACCTTTTTTCTGTCGTTCTTTCTTTCTTCAGCAAGAAGTTGACGTTTAAAATGATTAAAAATGGAATAGTGGAATAGAAAGTTTTGTCAAAAAGGCAAGAAAAATGTAACAGAGGTGATTAATACAATTCAGCCAGCCTTATGATTAGTGTTGGGTTTGATATATACTATTGGAGCAGGGTGTGTCCAAGAGGAAGGTATGGCTCCATGCTGGGGTAATGATGCTACTTGGGCTCATCTCAGCATGCCTGCTTTTGCAAATTAAGATCATGAGATAATACAGGAACGGTGAGACAAAGTCTACAGGATCTGACAGAAAAGCTTAAATATGTCCTATAAAGCTTGTGTGTTTTATCTAGCTGGCCCACTAACCAAACAGTTTCAGTACTTGATCATATGAAATTGAACACAGTGTTGGCTAGCAGAGTCCCTGCATATAGTGGCTCTACATGCACATCCAAAGCTCAATAATTAACACAGGTTATGTTGTCAGTCAATCTGTACAACTAACACATCCTGAAAGCTGTTGGTGGATTTTTATCCCCTTTGAAAGTTGTTTCCCATAGTTTATTTTAAGAAAGCTCTGTATATTTTCTCTAAATGGTTGAACTAACCATCGTCGCCCGGTACGGCGGAGCCGGGGTCCCACCCTGGAGCCAGGCCTGGGGTCGAGACTTGCCGGAGAGCGCCTGGTGGCCGGGTTGCTCCTCGCGGGACCTGGCCGGGCCAAGCCCGAATGAGAGACGCGAGGACATCCCCCAGTGGGCCCACCACCTGCAGGGGGAATCGTGAGGGACCGGTGCAAAGAGGATTGGGCGGCGGACGAAGGTGGAGACCCCAGCGGCCCGATCCCCGGATGCTTAGGCTGACTCTAGGGACGTGGAATGTCACCTCGCTGGGGGGGGGGAGGAGCTTGAGCTTGTGCGGGAGGTTGAGAGATATCGACTAGAAATAGTCGGGCTCGCCTCCACGCACAGCGTTGGCTCTGGAACCCATCTCCTCGAGAGGGGCTGGACTCTCTTCTACTCTGGAGTGGCCCACGGGGAGAGGCGGCGGGCTGGGGTGGGTTTGCTTTTTGCCCCCCAGCTCAGCCATCTCGTGTTGGGGTTTACCCCAGTGGATGAGAGGGTCGCATCCCTGCGCCTTCGGGTTGGGGATAGGTCTCTGACTGTCGTTTCGGCCTACGGGCCGAGCGGTAGTGCGGAGTACCCGGCCTTCTTGGTGTCCCTGTCGGGGGAGCTGGATAGTGCCCCTCCCGGGGACTCCATTATTCTGCTGGGGGACGTCAACGCCCATGTGGGAAACAACTGTGACACATGGAGACACGTGATCGGGAGGCACCAGGACACCAGAAGGTCAATGCAGAAGGTCAATGATTGACTTTGTTGTCGTATCATCAGACCTTCGGCCGCATGTTTTGGACACTCGGGTGAAGAGAGGGGCTGAGCTGTCCACTGATCACCACCTGGTGGTGAGTTGGATCCGCTGGAGGAGGAGAAAGCCGGACAGACTTGGCAGGCCCAAGCGCATAGTGAGGGTCTGCTGGGAACGTCTGACAGAGCCCTCGGCCAGGAATGTATTCAACTCCCACCTCCGGGAGAGCTTTGACCAGATTCCGGGGGATGTTGGACATAGAGTCCAAGTGGACCATGTTCTTCGCATCTACTGTCGATGCTGCTGCCCGTAGTGGCCGTAAGGTCTGCGGTGACCTGTTGCAGCGGCAATTCCAGAACCCGGTGGTGGACACCGGCAGTAAGGGACGCTGTCAAGGTGAAGAAGGAGTCCTATTGGCTGTGGTTGGCTTGTGGGACTCCTGAGGCGGCTGACGGGTACCGTGAGGCCAAGGGTGCCGCGGCCCGGGCTGTGGCAGAGGCAAAAAGTCGGGCCTGGGAGGAGTTCGGTGAGGCCATGGAGAAGGACTACCGGTTGGCCTCGAAGCGATTCTGGCAAACCGTCCGACGCCTCAGGAGGGGGAAGCAGTGCTTCCCCAACACGGTTTACAGTGGGGGTGGGAGGCTGCTGACCTCGACTGAGGACATTATCGGGAAGTGTATTCCCTGGTGGAAACAGAGGCTGGGGACTCGGGGTTGGACTCTTTCATCACCCAGGCTGAAGTCACTGAGGTGGTTAAAAAGCTCTGCGGTGGCAGGGCTTCGGGGGTGGATGAGATCCGCCCTGAGTACCTCAAATCTCTGGATGTTGTGGGGCTGTAATGGTTGACACGCCTCTTCAACATTGCATGGCAGTCGGGGACAGTGCCTCTGGACTGGCTGACTGGGGTGGTGGTCCCCCTTCATAAGAAGGGTGTGTTCCAACTACAGGGGGATCACACTCCTCAGCCTCCCTTGTAAGGCCTACGCCAGGGTATTGGAGAGGAGAGTCCGGCCGATAGTCGAACCTCAGGTTCAGGAGGAGCAGTGTGGTTTTCGTCCCAGCCGTGGAACACTGGACCAGCTCTATACCCTCTACAGGGTACTTGAGGGTTCATGGGAGTTTGCCCAACCGGTCCACATGTGTTTTGTGGACCTGGAGAAAGCATTCAACTGTGTCCCTTGTGATGCCCTGTGGGGGGTGCTCCAGGAGTATGGAATCGGGGGCCCTTTATTAGGGTCCATCCGGTCCCTGTACAAGCGGAGCAGGAGTTTGGTCCGCATTGCCGGCACTAAGTCGGACCTGTTCCTGGTGCATGTTGGACTCCAGCAGGGCTGCCCTTTGTCACCGGTCCTGTTCATAACAAGACCTACAGCATGTGCTGGGGCAGTTCACAGCCGAGTGTGAAGTGGCTGGGTTGTAGATCAGCTCCTCAGAGGCCAAGGTACTCGACCGGAAAAAGGTGGCTTGACCTCTTCAGGTTGGAGGGGAGTTCCTGCCTCAAGTGGAGGAGTTCAAGTATCTCGGGGTCTTGTTCACGAGTGAGGGAAGAATGGAGCGGGAGATCGACAGATGGATCGGTGCGGCTGCCGCAGTAATGGGGGCACTGTGCCGGTCCGTTGAGGTGAAGAGAGAGCTAAGCCTAAAAGCGAAGCTCTCGATTTACCGGTCGGTCTACGTTTCCTACCCTCACCTATGGCCATGAACTTTGGGTCATGACCGAAAGAACGAGATCACGGATACAAGCGGCTGAAATGAGCTAGCTCTGTAGGGTGGCCGGGCACTCCCTTAGAGATAGGGTGAGGAGCTCGGCCATCTGGGAGGGGCTCGGAGTAGAGCCGCTGCTCCTCCACATCGAGAGGAGCCAGTTGAGGTGGCTCGGGCATCTATACCGGATGCCTCCTGGACGCCTTCCTCAAAAGGTGTTCCAGGCACGTCCCACCGGGAGAAGGCCCAGGGGACGGCCCAGGAAATGCTGGAGGGAGTATGTCTCGGCTGGCCTGGGAACGCCTTGGGATTCCCCCGGAGAAGCTGGAGGAGGTGTCTTGGGAGAGGGACGTCTGGGTGTCTCTATTGAGTCTGCTCAAATTTCTGTGAAATCAAACTGTCCACTTTGGAAGCAACACTGATTGACAATCAATTTCACATGCTGTTTTGCAAATGGAATAGACAACAGGGGGAAATCTTTGGCGATTAACAAGACACACTCAATAAATGAGTGGTTCTGCATGTGGGGACCTTTAACCACTTTTCAGTACCTACGCTTTCTGGCTGATGTGTTGGTCACTTTTGAATGTTGGTGGTGCTTTCACACTCATGGTAGCATGAGATGGACTCTACAACCCACACAAGTGGCTCAGGCAGTGCAGCTCATCCAGGATGGCACATCAATGCGAGCTGTGGCAAGAAGGTTTGCTGTGTCTGTCAGCGTAGTGTCCAGAGCCTGGAGGCGCTACCAGGAGACAGGCCAGTACACCAGGAGACCTGGAGGAGGCCGTAGGAGGGCAACATCCCAGCAGCAGGACTGCTACCTCCGCCTTTTTGCAAGGAGGAACAGGAGGAGCACTGCCAGAGCCCTGCAAAATGAGCTCCAGCAGGCCACAAATGTGCATGTGTCTGCACAAACGGTTAGAAACCTACTCCATGAGGATGGTATGAGGGCCCGACATCCACAAATGAGGGTTGTGCTCACAGCCCAACACCGTGCAGGACGCTTGGAATTTGCCAAAGAACACCAGGATTGGCAAATTCGGCAATGGCGCCCTGTGCTCTTCACAGATGAAAGCAGGTTCACACTGAGCACATGTGACAGACATGACAGAGTCTGGAGACACCGTGGAGAGCGATCTGCTGCCTGCAACATCCTTCAGCATGACCGGTTTGGCAGTGGGTCAGTAATGGTGTGGGGTGGCATTTCTTTGGAGGGTCGCATGGCCCTCCATGTGCTCGCCAGAGGTAGCCTGACTGCCATTAGGTACAGAGATGAGATCCTCAGACCCCTTGTGAGACCATATGCTGGTGCGGTTGGCCCTGGGTTCCTCCTAATGCAGGACAATGCTAGACCTCATGTGGCTGGAGTGTGTCAGCAGTTCCTGCAAGATGAAGACATTGAAGCTATGGACTGGCCCGCCCGTTCCCCAGACCTGAATCCGATTGAGCACCTCTGGGACATCGCTCCATCCACCAACGTCACGTTGCACCACAGACTGTCCAGGAGTTGGCGGATGCTGTAGTCCAGGTCTGGGAGGAGATCCCACAGGAGACCATCCGCCGTCTCATCAGGAGCATGCCCAGGCATTGTAGGGAGGTCATACTTTTTTTTTTTTTTTTTACAGGACTTTTTTTAAGGACATTACATCAAAGTTGGATCAGCCTGTAGTGTGTTTTTCCTCTTTAATTTTGTGTGTGACTCCAAATCCAGGCCTCCATTGGTTAATAAATTTGATTTCCATTGATAATTTTTGTGTGATTTTGTTGTCAGCACATTAAACTTTTTACAGAACAAAGTATTCAATGAGAATATTTCATTCATTCAGATCTAGGATGTGTTATTTGAGTGTTCCCTTTATTTTTTTGAGCAGTGTATAATATTAGGAAAGAGTGAGAGAATGGCAGGGCAATCAGGTGAGGATGATCAACAGCTGGGGGGAGTTAAAGCAGGGAGAGAAAGAATAATAGCAGGGGTAGACAGGGAGGAACACAGGGAAGAAATCTCACACAATATAAAAAAATAAAACAAAGCAGGAGAATGAACTATAAACTAAACACAAAGGACCACACTTTTTCATTCCACTCAGCTTCCCAATAAAATGCTTGGATAAAGCCCTCTGAGAACAGTCAGATGTTTTAGCCACTGACCTTCTGAGGTTTACCCTCCTAGTGAAGGATGTCAGTGGCTGTCTGCTGGACAACTGTCAAGTCAGTAGTCTTTTCCATCATTGTGCATTTTTATATTAAAATTCATTTTCATTTAAGTTAAATATTTTTAAATTTTTTGAGAATCTGAAAACTTTGGGTTTTCATTAGCTTTAAGCCATCATGGTCAAAATTAACAGAAATTACATTTTGAAGTTTATCTCTGTGTGTAATGAATCCATATGAGTTTCACTTTTAAATTTGAATGACTGAAATAAATTATCCCTGTAAAACCAAACATCTCACGTTGATTTGTGTATTTCTGAGATCTCAACCTCTTTAACAAGTTTGCACTTCTCTCAAAAATCTGCTTTATTGAATCCCTTACTTCTTCCCTAGATGCGAGATCCAAGTCCACAGCTTAGCTTTTGAAATGGTTACAGCAAATAATAATAATAAAAAATTATATAAAAATTTGTTTTTACACAGTCATGCTGCACAGTCATACTGCAAAATAACTAGAATGTTTAAGAGAAAAAGCTGTGGTAAAAATATGTATTAAATGCGATACTTTAGGTCTTCAGTTTTATTTTATGGGTCAGTGCATCAGCTGCGTTTTATGAATTTTTACCAACATCAGTTGAAAGTAAGAAAGCCAATTGCTGATAATGAAAACAATTTAACCCCTTCTGTAGTGCTTGTGATGGAAATGGCAACCTCTCCAGGGTGTACCCCACCTCTTGCCCAATGACCGCTGGCACAAGATGGATGGATGAATGGATGGGTGGATAGATTCTATAGGGTGTTATTTGAGCCCTTCCTTTGTAACCACTAGTTGCTGTTATTCAGTGTTAAAAAGACAAGCAAAGAATTAGGGGCCCAAAACCAAAAACCCCCAAAAAAAAAAGTAAGAAAAGTAGGAAGTTTTCTTTTAAATTTGTGAAACAGTGTAAAAACCAGAAGAGCGGGTTTTTGGGCATCACCAAGATGTGCGACTTAGCACAGTCTCGAGCTCAACTTCCTCTAAGCTCAACTGCCAAAAGCCTTCAGCTGACTCAAAATGCTGCAGCAAGAGTTCTGATGAAAATTAAAAAGAGAGATCATATTTCTTCTATTTTAGCTTCCCTTCATTGGCTCCCTGTTAAATCCAGAATAGAATTTAAAATTCTCCTCCTCACATATAAAGTCCTTAATGATCTAGCTCCCATCATACATCAGAGATTGATTTTTCCCATACTTTCCTTTTAAAACCCCGGGAGCACTTGGGTTCCCCGATTGCAGGTTTACTGGTTTTTCCCGAGTCTCTGAAGTAGAAGGGGAGGCAGATCCTTTAGTTATCGGGCCCCTTTTCCCCTTTGGGGAAACCCGGGCTCCCAGTTTTAGTCCGTGAGGCGGACCCCCCTTCTACTTTTTTAAGGTAGGCTTAAAACTTTCCTTTTTGATAAAGTTAAATTTAGAGTGGTTTTTAGGTTATCCTGGGGCTATTCTGTAGTTATGCTGCTTTAGGCTTGGGGTTTGCTGGAGGACAAAAGGGGCCCCACTTTCCCCTCTCTTCGTACATTCTCATACTACTCTCCAGTTTTCTTGTTTGCTTTTTATTTTAGCGTTTTACTTTATGTTTCTCTCTTTTTTTTTCCTAGAAGCCAAACCCGGCCTGACTCGGGGTCTATTGTGACACCTTTTTGGAGGGGGGCATTGTCCAAGCTTCTGTGGCAACAAAATTTAAAGGTTTCCCTTTTGCGAGATCCACTTGGGGCCCCGTCTTTAGTGTTTTTAAACCCCTTTTTCCCCTCCAGACATAGTAAAAAACTGAAACTTTTAAATGTAACTAACTCTATTGGCTCTCTTTTAGACTCTATCCCTTTAAAACTGGCTCAGAGTTTATTGCTTTTTTTCTAGGGGAAAAAACTGAAGGACTACACCAAATTAAAAAAATTTCCCTTTTTCCCTTCCCCTAGAGGGGTACTCCTTTGGGTCCCGTGCTTTGTGTTTTTTGTGTGTCTGCCCCTCTTTCTCCCAAAACCCAGTTGGTCGTGGCAAAATTTCCGCTCACACTAGCCTGGGGTTTTTTTGGGGTGGGGGTTTCTTTTCCCGTTAAAAAGGGAAATTTTTTTCCCCTCCACTGTCGCTACATGCATGTCGTATGAAAGGGTTGCTTTAAAGTCCCCAAAGCCAGGGGCTGTCCCCTGTCTCTACATGCTAAACCAGGAGGAGTGGGCGCTACAAAATCTCGAAATCGAATTTCAATTGCTAGGTTTCCTTAGATAGAAAAAAAAATTTTTTTTTCCCCAAATTTTAATAAATAATGAATTTTGACTGCACTGTTCAATGGTTTGGATTAACTGGAATGTAGAACCCGACTTTGTGAAGTGCCTTGAGGGGCAACATGTGTGTGAATTGCCATAATAAAAAAACTTGAATTTAAAATTTAACTGGCAGGGCTGTTGGAATTTGGGATGATTTTATCACAGTCTGAAGATACCGATGCAGCTATACATAAAAAATACCTTCATAGCAACATTCTCTTACCTGTTTGGGGTTAAAGTATTACAAACCCTTTTTTAAAAAAAAGTAACAACGTTCATTATAAATGATCGATTCTACATCTTTTCTATCTTAAAAGAAATATGGCCGACTTTTTAATTTGCCCCTGTCATAGATTTTTTTTTTCTGATCGCACCTCCAATCTTTTCTTATTAATAAGGAGCTTCAGAGAGGTGGGAACACCTGGTTCACTGAGGTCAGAGGAAACAAAAGGCGCCTGTGGCATTCAGCTCCTGCTTGTAGCCAAGCTATAGATCATCTGCACACCTGCATACAGTCTGGACACTAAGATCATTCAGTTTAACTTTAAATATCTGCCTCAGACTGTCTGTAAAAGGGGGAAGTCTTCAGAAAAGGTTGAAGATTTCCAGACCACTGGATCAAAAAGATTTCTTTATCTTTGGGGAATTTGGCATCAAAAATATGAGGCTTAAATGCACAGAATGCACTTTCCTCCAGTTTTGGTAACCATGTAATGATTTTTTTGTCTGTCTGAGGTCATGGTTCAAGATGTTATGATGCCTGACATCGCCGATGTGGAAATAACACATTATGAGTTTTAGGAAAGCCTTACTCACACTGAACACTGAGAGGTCTACATAGCTGTGTCATTAAAACAGGCCGAAGAACTCAAGTCAGAGAGTAAATGACCCCACCCAGGTGGTGCTGGCTGTCCTCAAAGCTGTCCTCTCCACCTCCCACTAACTTCAACAGCTCAGCCTGTGCCACAGCTGAGAGATATGGAAGCAATTATAGCGGCCAGCAGGCGAGTGTACAACATGGGCACGATGAAGTCATGTCTATTTTAACCTGAACTGATTCAGGAGGCAGGCAGAGCTTAACCATTTCAGCAGAAAATGCCAGGTACAACGTTCGGCAGTTAGGAATTTGCTGTATAAGTTATATAGATCTAAGGAACAATGCTGTCAATGTGGATAATGGGATGTGTAGGAAACACACAGTTGGAGCTTCATCTTACATTTGACAAGAACTAGAATGCGTATTAGTGACACATGAGAACCAAATGCTCCTGTAAAAAATACATCTATGTGTTTCAACCTATGTTTTCTGAGGTGTTTTGTTGTTCCAGCTCAGGCTTAAATAGCTTACTGGTAAAGCACCCATCGACTGACTCTAAATGGGCAGGTCCTTTGTTTATTTTCTCCTCTCTTCTAGTGGCTGCAGCTCCAGCAGCCTCTGTGCGGTTCTCCATATCAGTTCACCTATTCACCAATTCATACACTCATTTCGCATCCATGTGTTACCCTTTATTTGATCCTACTATTTTTGTACCTATCAACAAACCAGTTTGTACTTATGTGGAATACATAAACCAATGAAAATCTGTTTTTATCTGTCATTTTAATGAATTATGGGGATAAACAGTCAACTGTATAATATAAATTACTTGTATATTATTTTCTGAGAATTTATCCCCAGATTAGGACCCCTGATCAATCCAAAATGACCTTTCTTCCTTATGATAGATATTTATCTGCACATAACTTTCCTTACTGTCAACTAGGAGTAGAGTAAAATTGGTTTAAACTGTTGATTGTAGAAGCAGGTATGAAAGTCCCCATGGAGTGTACGAACTGACATAAGATTGATTGATGGAAAAACTACAACATAATGACCTACACATCTGAATGCTAGAGGTAGCCTTTTTTTATTTCAACTATCTAGAAAACACAAACTTTGAGGTTAAGAAGTAAAATCTGTGACCAATGTTATGTGTGGTGTTTGAATCAGTGGTCAACCAACAAAAGGTTAGCTTCAACATTTTATGACTTCGTATATACCAACCTAAAAGGGTGGCCATTTAAAAGTGTGATTTAAAAGTGAACATGATGTTCATTTGAAGACATTAAAGTTTTTGAAAGTGACTTTAGCTACCTTAGAGGTAGGTACTTGGGTTAGATGGCGATGTAGCTTCACACATCAATTATACATGAGAGGTTTTCCAAAAAAAGTCTCTAAAATCAAGCATATCCCAGTTTCCAGGTCCTACATACACGTACATTTACAAATCAAGTTTTAAGTAGCCCTTCTACTCCCAGGCCAAAATAAATTGTTGAGAAATTTCCCAGTCTATAACTGCTGTTATGTAATGTCCCAAAATTTATATAATCTTCCCAAAGATTAAAAAACTCTGCCAACGAAGTTGTCAACCATACCAATTTGGACAAACATTGCAAAAGGCTTTTTTTTGATGGCAAGCTCACAAATTCAGGCACAATTTTCAAGCCTGAGAGCATGGATTAAATAACTGTGTACACAAATGACACAACTGTATACATAGATTTTACAATTGAGGCCACAGTTTGTAAACATTGCATTGATCTTTGGAGCTTTGTATGTTTACAGAGCAGCTAGCAAAATGCAGGCTCCATAGCAGATATGCTTTATTTTTTTTCATGGCTGCAGAATTTGGCTCCGGATTAGTTCCCTTCTTTGCCCTTTTATATCCATGGGTTAATGTTTAGTTAACCTAGTACCATTTCATACATGTAATGAAAACCAATTACATACTTGTGTCCCTATGTTTATGTCCAAACCTGTGCCATACATGTGTATTTCCATAGCTCATTCCTTTCCCTTTGGATTGGACATTTTGGTGATTTATGAAGAGAAATATTAATACAATAAAATTACAAAAAGAATAACTTTTAACTAAATTTGTTCCTTTGTAAATAGACACAAATCAGGGTCAAAGCGCATCCAAACATGTCAGTTTGAACCTCCATATGCACCAACCCACTGCTGTTTCATACTCATAAACAAACCTTTAACCTTCTTAAATGCATATCAGTTTTGGGTAATAAAAATGCTTAGATGTCACGTATGTATATTTTAATTCAATTGTATATTACTTTCTAAAGACTTTATATTACAACCCATTTCTGTTGATATCTGTTCTGATCTCTGTTTGGCAAAGTTGATTACTATGACCTTTGATCAAACCAAAAATCTGAGCATCCTATTTCTGGTAAACGTAGATAAGGCATGTACAAATTTATGCTTAGCTGCTATTAAATCTTCCATGTCAAACAGCTCTGTTTTGCTCCCAAAATAACTAAAACTGCAAAAGTACAAAACAGCTAGTGGTGAAATGACCATCACCCAGAACTCCCATTTAGTTTTGTCTTCATTTTCCAGGATACCGTTTGAATCAACAACAGCTCACAGCACTTGATTTAACTAATAGGTATATCTATTTACAGCTTTTCAAGACTCAGTAGTAGTTTTTTTCCTATATAGCAGATATTTACTGTATGTTATATGCAATTAATTGTTCATGTGCAAAGAAAGCAAGAGCTGCCAAATTCATTTTAAAACTACAAACTTGGTCCGTTCATAAAGTCCATTTATTTGTTTCCAAATCTAGATAATTTTATATTGGTTGTCAAATATGTTTTTTCATCTATCCTTTTCTAAGACGTCATTATTGTTCACATAGGATGTTATGAAAAGCACAAAGCATTAAAAAGTAATCAAAGTCCTCAGTGGCTGTGGTTGAGCCAGATCCTGATGAGCTGAGGTGGATCTGTCGAAAAGAAGCTGGTCGCGCCCATGACGGCACCTCCTAAGGGTGTTCAAACCCGATTCTTACTCATGGAAACATATGGAGACTCAAATGTTCTGGGCTGCCCATGTCCCCTGGATGCAGGGCTGGATTGGTGGGGGGTAACTGAAGGTTGTTACTCCCTGTAGATTATGTGCATGAGTCAAAATGGAGAGGGACAGACTGAGGAACATGGGCTTGTCTTGTAAAATGGAAAATTTCTGACTTAAGAGCTCCTGTACCTAGACAAAATGCACACAGAGGTCTGTGCCAATTCATTAATAGAAACCAGACCCAACTCTCACATGAGGAGGGGTGCTTTTACAGAGAGTCCCACTGGAGGAGTGACGAAAGCGTGGAGGAGGTGGGACGTGGGCAAAAGGCAAAAGACAAAGAACTGAGTAGATAAAATTTTAACCGTTATTTGCCCTCATCAGCAGGATGTGATAGAGCCTCCAAGTCCTTATTTGTATCCAACATTTCACCATTCACTCACAGGATTAGTGCTGCTGACTGATAAAGACAGTCCCCATTACGTTAACCTACATATAAAACAGAGTCTGCTCTAAACTTCATAAAATGCCCCACAGAATGATATCTTATTGATTAGGCTTTATAGATGAAGCTTCAAATTGTAACTAGATGCATGAACAAACGGTTACCCTGCTTCAACTCTGAACTTAACTTGAACAACTGGAAGTTTGAAGATAACACTAACCCCCCACAAAAAAAAGAAAAAAAAAGAAATTGTAGTAGAAGGGAGGTGGAGTACTTGTATAATGTAATGTATATATGTATTTTTTTTTTGCTAACTCAGTCCTGGGTTGATTTAACACAAAAAGGGACCAGTTTTGTGTGTGACCTAATGGGTAAGGTTTTCAAAAAAAATGGTTTGAAGTTTCCAATGTCTAATACTACAGCAACTGAAAAACACATAACCTGGATGTCATGATCGTAGGTAATTTCTTCACTCTCATGCAGGGAAACCACTCAGGACAAGAAAAACTGTTTTAAAGAGTTTGAGGAGATGATGATCAGTACCTGGTTTTCTGTAGAGAGAATAGTGAGTTAGTTCCAAAAGGTAATGACTGAAGGTGATGTTTGGATAAGCAGGTGATCTCCAGCTTAATGTGTCTGCATATTGGAGGGTAGCTCAAAAGGGAGAAGTTCCAGTCTGGCTTGGAGGTGAGGTGCTGCCTGTTATCCAGTTTGGGAGGAATGGGTGGAGATGAAGGAACTGCTGGAGACGACCTTGGAACAGAGGAGTTATCCAGGACGTTCTTGCAGATTAGAATGTGTCCCAGGTGAGTCTCTTCCTCTGATCTTTGGCACTGTTGGAAAGTTCAAAAGGATTTTGAGGAAGTTAGTATTTGGCTTGATTGCTAACCAGTACGGTTGATCATCAGCCAACAAGTGATAGTCAGACAGCCCCTTAAAAAACTCAAAGGTGGAGTAGAAGATTGCATCATAGATGAAATCCTCTGTGACTGCAACAATGCAGTCACTGCCTCAACCTTGTGCCCAAGTGGAAGATCTGCAACTCAAGCGATCACCTCAAGCACACTCACACTTCAAACCATTACCCTGGATTATTGAGTAAATAATATTGGAGTTAAATATCTGTCAGAAGATGTCTACACTGTGATCATGAAAGGATGGACATCATCAAGTAGGCTGTGTCATTTAAACTATGCAACCTTGGTACTAAGTCTGAAGTATGCTTTCATGTTGGTTACAGCAAATTCTGATCATGCACTCTGAATGGTGCAGCTGATATCGAGAGTTGTCGGGCCAGGCCACGTTTTCCCAAGCTATTAATGTCTAATTTCGGAGACCCGTTTTCAGCTCTTGACTAACAGGATTGGCACCCGGTCTGGTCTGCTGTTGTAGGCAACCTGCTTCAAGTTTGACATGTTGTGCATTCAGATGCCATACCTTGGATGGATGTGTTTAAGCTACTATTGCCTTTCTGTCATCTCAAATACCTATCAATGAGGTCATTCGATCCACACAACTGCAGCTCATTGGACATGTTTTCTCCTTTGGACATTTCCCTGTAAACCAGAGAGATGGTTGTGAGTGAACATCTCACTAGATCAGCAGCTTCTGAGAGGCTGAGACCAACACGCCTGGCACTAACAACCATCTGAAGTCAGATTGAACCAATTTTAGCTTAAATGTCCCTATAGCATGAGCACGGGTACTAGGAAATAGAAACAACACAGCAGTTTTACTCAGTTTTTTCCTACTCCTTTTCTCTCCCCATCTCTACGGCAACTTAAAAACAGAGGTTCCAGTTCACTAATTTACTACTTGACTGTAATCTGTGTCAGGTCTTAAATAAAGACAGTGAGTAGCAGTGAGCACTGAACACAATAATAAATATCACAGAGGAGCTTAGTGCCTTATTTAGAATAGCATGTGGAAGAAGGACTGAGTCACAAGACACCGGCATCTCAGTCTCTCACATTGGAAGTTATTAAGAAGAATGAATCAGAAGTTTAAGAGAATCATTTAGGTATTTTTTTTCAGCAGGATGCTTATGAGACAGATATTCCCCTTAATGGTTATTTCCTCCTTGGTGTGAGATATTCAGTCTCTTACTTGGTGGAAATGAATCAGCATTTAGAACAGGGCTGTCAGTTTTGGGAGGGTCTTGGAAATGGAAGAGTCATCCTTTGGTTTGTCTTTATGTTGACCTGCAAGCAACATTATAAACCCAATTATGTTTTGCTTGTGGAACAAGAACATCATCCTGTCATTCTGCTATAAGGCCTATTTATGGTTCCCTGGTCTGGGTCTATTCATAGGACAGTACAGGTCCAAGTTGGTCAGTGAAGTGACAGCATTCCTCGCACACTTCAGGAAGAAATAAAGCATAAGCAGTAGCATCCAATGTACTGATGGCACAAGAAGGTTTTAGTAATTAAACCTTTTTCATCCCTATTTGCTCTCTTTAAGAAAGATTAAACATTTATATAAGATAATTTTGTTTCTTGCTCATATCCAGCCAAGACACTTGCAGTGCATCAAGTGAGGAGACACACTAATTAGAAGAGTGACACAGACCCCTAAAGACTTGGTCAGTTGATTTAATTTATTTAATATGGTCCCATAAGGACCCCTGTAGACACATAGATTAAAGCTCTGTATAAATTACTGGTAAAATTGTGTCTTTGTTGTGCATCAGTATCTTGTTTGTGAGTACGAGGATGGTATGGGGGGCTGATGGTGCTCTGCTGATTTGTATGCAAGCAGCCAACAAAGGTCACTGAGTGATATTTGCCTCTATGTGTGGAAAAGTAATCATGTAAATGTAGCATGCCACTTACTTTAACAGCTTCTTTCCATTCCTTGGAGATCATCTTTATTACTGTGAGGTGTGCACTGATGTATCGCTGAGCTGCGATACATCAGTGCACACATATAATAGAAACCTGCCTGAAGCCTAATGAAGTTCGACTTCCACTGCTGATTTGAGATAAATCTTTGGAACTATGAAGGATTTTTAAGAATCTTTTTGTATGTTTAAAATGTTGGACTTGAAAAGAATGTTTATTTGATGCTGGATGGACTGAAGTTGATGTCTCAACGTTTATTTTAGTAGCTGATGGCTGAGGTTGAAGCATAGCACAAAGCATAACCAACATTTGTCATGATACTGGGGTGGTGGTAGTTTCTTTTCATGGCTGTTCCTGGGGAGCTGCACACCCACTTGCAGCAAATCATCAGCCTCCTTGTATTGGAGTTAATACAGTACCTTTGCAAAACTGATAATTTCATTATTTTTTAACATCACTCAACACAATCACAAATTGATTTTATTGAGATTTTATTTGATATACCAAGACAGAATAGTACATACTTGTTAAATATGGGATTAATGGTTTTAGAAATGATACAGATAAAATTTCTAAAGGATGTGACCTCCTCCTGGATTAGTTTGCTCCATCCATCATCCTTTCATTGCAGGTTCAGCCTTATCGTCCACTACCCTTCATGCTGGTTCCCTAACTAGTGCATAGATTGTTCGATATTCAAGACATCATTCTTTTCAAATTCCTCAAGAAGACTTGTCTAATACTGTATCTTTTGGCAGCTGCTGCATACATGCATTTAGATAAAAAAACGTGACAACATGCAGTCACTCCTGGAAACGAAGCTGCACATTTATGCCTTGGCCCACTGCTGAGTTCTTGCATTTCTTCTCAATTTATTTTTTAAGACGATCTAAGTGTTTACATGTTTCCTCAAATAAAAAGTTTGGTTTTGTGTTACTGGGCTTCCATCTCCTGTAACAGTTTTATGGGAAAGCACTTGGAGAGGTAATGTTTTCCTGTTGTTTTCTAGCTGGGTGTTCCACTATATGCTAGTGAATTAAGACGATCCGCTGTTAAAAATGTATATTTTACTTTTTTCCCCACAGGGAAGACACTGCTGCTGTTGTAGCAGGAGCCTTGGTGGTCTTCAAAAAGCTCTTATAATAAATTACCAGTTATGTGTTGTATGTGTGGTCAAGAAAATGTAGCTTTAATATTATAGGTATAATATAATTATTAGAGTTAAGGCATACATACAGATGTTGCATATTGCAGATATTGTGGTGGGCAATTGAATTGTTTTACTGTTACATAAAGCATTGATTCTTTTGAATGTGCTGGTATTCCAAGATGAAGTAAAATAAGCTTGTAAATGACTATATTTCCAACAGCTAATAATTCATCAGAAGCAACGAAAGATTTTATTCCTCAGCACAGAAATGGAAAGACTGGTATTGCTCTTCTATAAAGCCTGGATGTGTATGTGTAGCTGGGCCAAGCATTCCCAGTAAGTGTAATTTCTATGATTTGGAGTTATGAATAGGAGACAAGTAGAAGCAAACATGATTTTTTTACAGAGAGAATGGCTGTTTGAGAGAGCAGTCGAACAAGCTATGGGTTAGTTGGTATCAAGTATCCATGATCTTAAAAGCAGAAAGCCAACGACAAAGATTTTCCATGGAGATATCCCAGAGCTGGATTTAGCAGCAGTAAAAATACCTGGCTCTGTTTCTCCTGTTTGAACCTCAATGTTGACTAAACTAGCTGTTCATGTCAAATGGATATCTTCTGCTTGAAACATCTGTAAATAAGTTTTAAAAGGTTAACTGGTCCACTTGGATAAGGTGAACAGCGGCATCTTGGCAGGTTTGCAATGGTGCTATACTTTTTCTAGTTTCGCTTGATGGGTCGAACATAGCTCCTTAAGATTTTTGGACGTTATTTTTTTTTTACTTAATCCTGTTTTTAACTTCTCCACAGTTTTATCCCTGACCAGCTGTGTTCCTGATGATTGTTCACTAATGTTCTCTAGCAAACCTTTAAGGCAGTGGTGTCCAAACATGCTGCCACGTAGGCCAGAACCGTAATGTTGAAACTACTTGCCGGCCACAATAATTTGATTTTTA
Organism: Crenichthys baileyi; assembly: GCA_036173005.1. Classification (NCBI taxonomy): domain Eukaryota; kingdom Metazoa; phylum Chordata; class Actinopteri; order Cyprinodontiformes; family Goodeidae; genus Crenichthys; species Crenichthys baileyi. Next base: position 496,557 of record JAHHUM010000916.1, read on the forward strand.
ATCAGCTAAAAACTAATTTTATTGAGTTTTTATTTCATTGTACAAGCTTAATAATAAATTAAACATTAAATACTAAATTGAAAGAAACAAAGTATTCTTATTTTTGTAGATAATTGATCTGTAATTCATGTTAGATCCAAAATATAAAGAGGGTCTCACAAGTTTGCCTTATTAAAAGTAAGGCATGTATTTTCTGAACTTTTGGTTAATTGTTATACTCTGATCTCAGCAATAAGAATAGGATTTGGGTCACTTATCCTTCAAAAGTACATGTTGCAATTTATCAAATGTCTGTATCTTTTGGTGAAATTTTTACTATTCTTGAATTGTAGTTGGGGAGCCATAAAAACTAACTCCACAAATGCCTCCAGTTTGGATACCCCTAGTTTAAGGCCTTTAAAGAACAACTGTATGTATGCTATGTATATGATTGTTTATATCGAATTACACAGAGGTGTATTCTATTTATTATGGTTGTATTGGGTTTTATTGAAGAGTACCAAAATAAAAGAGGCTTATTACAAATGCACATTACACTTCTCAGAACGTAATTTTAAAAGAAATTGAAAATAATTTGTAATTTTCCTTCCACATCACAATTTTGCTCTAATGTGTTGGTCTATAAAAACTCTTTGAAATCCATTAAAATTTGTCATTTTTACATGACAAAATGTGGAAAGTTGTAGTGCAGAATTATTTATCCCACAGTTAAAATATGCTATAACCATGCCCAGTCCTTCATAGAGGAGCCGTCATCCTATCCACTCACTGATAGATTACCCTCTGTGAGATATCACCAACCAGCTTCACTAGATGAACACAGGACATAACCTTTCTGTGACTTATACATTAGCTGGATGACAGAGAACCCTCTGCATGGTGAGCAACACCAGCTGATACTGCTAATTCATGGATCATAAACCTCTGATGGCTTCTATATAAGGCTGTGTGAGTGGAGATGACACCTTGGTGGTCTGGACAGCATTAGCTTCAGCATGGACTTATAAGGAGGAGGAGCACAGATTAAAGGCAGTCAGGGGTTAGGTGCAACATTTTAATAGATATAATGTGAGTCACTTTTTACAACATTGTGTTGTAGTGTTTATACAGGGTGTCAATTGTGATGTATGGTGCATTCCTGTCAGACCTCCGCATCGTAACGGTCCACTCTGTTGTTCAGCAGCAGCAAAGCTCAGTCTGGACAGGAAATAACACACAATACATCAGGAAGTGCACAGACATGAGAGATAGAACAGGAATGTTCTTTACCAGGCTGCTGGGCACAGCTGACAGCTAATATACCCACTGGTTCTAACTTACCACTTTAAATGTTGTTACTTTGAAAGTCTAGATGCTACTTTGTTTTGTTAATTCTGTAGCCAAATGTAGTTGCACTCAAACTCAAGATATACATGTGATCAGTTGGCTTGAAAATACTGGCTTCAGGGCAGCTCCATTTGTACTTTAGAATAAGATGAGCATTCCAACCATGGGTAATTGCTGCCACAGCAGAGTATACTCAACTGTTAAATCCTTAATGTTTGCATTTTACCAATTTCCATCTTTTTTTGTATCAGAGGTTAGAAGGAAACAGCAAATGTGAATACGTACAACATAAATTCTTTGGGTAACTGCTTCTCAGTGACCTCTGGGTTAGTTACCCCTTTGCTAATTTAGATTTCGCCATTTTTCCATCTTTCCATTTTACACGGAAGACAAAGCAGTGTGTGCTTATTTACTTAACTATAGCATATTGATTTCATTTCTGGTAAGTTAAGAATTTAGATGAAGTACAGAGAAAAATAATCATATGAATCACATATAATTTACTTACAATTTACAATATTTTCTAAAGATTTCATATTAACCTGTTTCGACCAGCCAACATTTAGGACTGATAATGACCTAGATTAAGCTAAAAATATTTCTAAACTCCTACTGGTGAGTCAGATTTAATGGAGTCACATAACCACATCTTCCTGTAAGAGACTATAAGAAAATTATAGAAAATTACTTTAAATCATCTCTTGACAATGGATAAAAAAGGTCACCAAGGTGGCCACAAAAAAACAACACTGTAAAGGTGTAAAATGTTTAGTACAGACCTCTGCCCTAAAACAGATCCTAAGTGAATAAAGAATGAAACCACCCACTGAGTTGTTCATCCCACTCTTAAATTTGGTTAGCTTTGTTTAGCTTTGGAACAGTGAAGATAGGTTATTCTGTTTATACCATTAATATTTCATTGATTTAATGATTTTGACATTTTAGAATGGCAGTTTTAGGCACTGGGGTAAATATTCATCCGGCTATGTTCCTGATGGTCCTCCAAACCCTGAGAGATTAGCAGATAATATTCCAATAAAAAAGGTTTAAGTTTCTGGTTGCAACTTGACAAAATGTAAAAATGTCCAAGAGGTACACATAAGGTAATTTATATTGACCATAGTTGCTTGTATATGTTGCGGTGAGAAACCATTTTATAATTTCCACACTGGATATTTCTGACTCAATAGAGTCAATGTATTAATCAAGAATTGGCTTGGAGCGGTTGGCCTGCATGGCCCAGGTACCCGGCTAGTGCATGTATCCCTCTCGTGGACTGGTGGGCTGGGGCTGCTGGCCGCTCTGGGGGATTGGCGGCTTGGTGGTGGGCTGCTCTGCTGGCTATCATGTGTGAGGGGGGGATCGGGGCGGTGGGTGGGGGGTGTCGTGGAGGGCTGCAGCCGGTGGGGTGGAGGGGTTGTATCCACTTCTGGGATATGGAGTCGCTGGCGTTTGGATCGGCTTGGTGGGGATGGTGGAGCTGAGCTGGATAGTGTTTCTCCTTTGGCAGTTGCAGTGGCAGGAATGTTTTTTTTTTTTTTTTTTTTTGTCTGTGGCTGAGTGGGGCATTGGGGGCGTGGTGGGGACACTGACCCCGGGGATCGGGTGGATGAGTCTGTCCCATCATGCTGCGGGGTCGGGGGTCCCGTTGTGGGTGCAGTGCTCGGCGGGGTCTGCCCTGTTGCGCCAGCCCTTGCCTTGCTGTTGCGGCGCACTGTGTGGTGGGGGAGCGGGGTGCGGCGGGGGTGCTCAGAGCAGGGCTGTATGTAGGGGGATTCGTGGCGTTTGGGTTCAGGGACGTGTGTTCGATATCGGTGTCCCTGTTGGGGGTGGCCCTGTGGCGAGGTTCATGTTGGGGTTTCCTGGGTGGGAGACTCTGGGGTCAGGATCGGAGCTCGTTGGGGGGTCGGGACTGCTCCGTCCTGGGGCGGCTCTGGTTGGCGGGCTGGTTGGGCCATGTGGACCCCTCTTTTGTACATACCCCCCTCTCCGAGGTGGATGGGGGTTGGTGGGGACTGGGTTCTGGGGGGGGGCCCGGGCCGAGACCACCCGCGTCTGGGCCTGTCTGCCTGTCTCTGCCCGGGAGGTAAGGGGGACCAATCCTTGGTCCGGGGGCTGGTTGCCCCTAGGGGCTGCCGGCGCCCGGACCTTGGAGTATAGAGTATGCATGGGGAGTGTGAGTGAGTGTAGGACGTCCATTGTTGTTTGTCTTTACGTTGGGAGCAAGTGATTTTATGTGGTGTGGAGAGGGGGGAGTGGGTGACTGTGACTGTGAGTGCCTGTTTTTTTGTGACAGGTTGGGTCTTGGACTGCTCCCTCTCCTGGATCAGCTTAGGCCCCCCCATATTATGGGGGGCCTATTTCCTCCCCGCCACCCTGCCTGCCCGGGGGTTGGAGTCTCTGCCCGCTGGTGTACTTGTGGTTCTCGGTGTCCGGGGCTGGATGCTTGGGGGTGTGCTGGCTCACTCCCGGTGGCTGCCTGCCGGGGCCTGGACCCCTGGGCTCTGTCGGGCCTCTGTCTTGGGGGTGGCGTGTCCCTGGGGTCTTGGGTCTCTGGGTCCATGGCTGGATCTGCTCGGGAGTGGACGGCTGCCAGCGGGGCCTGTGGGCTCGTCGCTGCGGTTCCCTGGGGCTTTTGCACTGTCGCTGCTGGGTGGCTCCCCTGGGACTCTCCACTGCTCTTCTCTGGGGGGGTTGCGGTAGTCCCGGCGGTGGTTCTCCTGGGGTTCCTGTGCTTTGGGGGGCCTTGGATGTCTGTTGCTCGGATCTCCTCAGTGTCCGCCCGGGACCACGGGGCAGGTCGGTGGGTCCTCACACTCGCTATTGCTTATTTCTGTGGAAAAAACCTTGTATACAAAGCGCATCCACCACAGGTGTTGATAGATACAACAGATGATCTATATTGGGCTGCACTTCTCACTAAGTACATTTTACATTCGTAAATACCGTGTGTTATTTTGTTTTATAAGCAAGCAGGGTGTAATCTTTTATTCTATTCATCCTTCTTTCTCTCCTCCACTCTCTCCTCCTTTTTCCCCTTTTTCCCCTTTTTCCCATCTCTCTCTTTGTCAAGCTTCTGTTTTCCTTTTCATTTCAGTCTCTGTGTCCGTAACAATTGAAATATTCCCAAAGAAGTTTATAATAAAGTTTCTTTTATAAATATCAAGCAGAGCCTTAAAGCAATATCTGTGATGCTCCGCTTGTGAAAGTAAATCTGTTGGGCAATTTCTTGGCACTCAGACAACAATTCTAAGCGCTACTCTGCCGGACAGGACACGGTAAAAAAAAAACAAAAAACAACGTATTAATCAAGAGAAAGCTAAATCAAATCACAAGTAATCATTCAGGAAACCTGTAGAGACTTTACCTTATCAATCCCCATCCCACATCGCCTCGTGATTTATTAGAAACACTGAGCAGAACCATAGTGGGTTCTTTTGCTTTTTTGTCTTGCTCCAAGTATACAGAAGTTTCTCTGAGTGGTGTTAAATATATGTCTCCATTCATCTGATGAAGCACTGAAAGGCTCTGTTGTGGTTCTGGGTAACATCAGCTTCTCATTGTCAGAGGATTTCCAAAGTTACTACATTACATGTAAAGGCCTTTTTAAGAGTGATGTGTTCTCTTTAATTACCATAATATAAATATGTATGAGATAAAAGGAGTGGTGGCTGATCGTCTTACTGCTTTTGCAATACGATACAGTAATAAAAAAAGGAAGTGTTTATGTTTTGTCTGACTATAAAAAATAGCATATATGTTTAACTTTTTTAGGTCTGACACAAGCAGTTTTTGTCCCAGGAGGCTAGCTGGCAATGTTTCCATTGTGTCAAGCATGTTTGGCTGAGATAGTGGGTGTGAGAAAGCATCAGCAGCAAATTGGAGGGGATTTGCGCCTGCCTGCCTGCCTACATACATATATATAAACGTGTGTGTGTGTGTGTGTGTGTGTGTGTGTGTGAAACCCTGAGGCTCTCTGATGATCACACTGATTCACTGCCCTATGTGGCTGTACCCCAAGATACAGCACATTTTAACAGCCACATTCCTTCATTTAGAGGCCAGGCCCCGCAGCACGCCTGCACTGATAGGAAAACACTGAACGAGGTCAAGAGGGCAAATTGTTACTTAGAGACCAAAAAAGTATCCAAATAAAACGTCACATCTTGAACACGGGACAGGAATGCGAAACTGTAGAACTGTGAACCTTCAGCATTTCCCAATCAAAAAATTACAGAATCATATTCTTTGCAGATGACCACTTCTCAACTTATTATAATATTACTTCATTATTTTATCAATTTCTGGTTCATTATTATTTGAATAGTAATACCCTTAGAGCCACCCTGAGCTTGCAAGTCTTGCTTCATCAACGAGGGACTCTCTGCCACTGTGACCTCTCCTTAAAGAAGAAAACATTTTACACTGCCTCTTAAAACGTTTCACTGAGGCTGGAGAGAGATTGAGGTACTGCAAAAATATTAGTTGCTGCTGTAAATGCAGATCAGACTTCCATTTTTTTTTACATTTTGTGTGTGTGTGTGTTGGTAGGGGTTTTGTTTCCCCCTCCAGAAAAATTGCATGCCGTTACAGTACTGCCCTGCTACTTCAGACTGATTTGCAGATGTACATAAAAACACCACTGGAGGTGTAGGTGTTTTGTGGCTGTTTTAACGAGGGAACCTAACAATGTACAGTGTTTGGATGATCTTTTTGCTCACACAGGTTGTTTGGATTGACAGTTAAGAATTAGAAGAGGAAAGAATAATGCACTAGGGTGGGTGATCTTTGCCTTGTAAGGAGCCTTTTGGATGATTTCTTCCTCTAAAACAACCGAATGATTCATTTAGTTATTATGTTGCTAAGAGCTTGTGTTGAAAACTCAGCAACACCGGCCAGTTTAGGACTTCCGCCCCTTCCTGACAAATCTGTCATCCAGTATGAAATGTCTCATAGTGCCTGGAACATTTAGCTCTAGCTCATCATCCTTCCTCTTTGTACATGTTTCAGAGCAAAACAGTTAGAAGCCGTGTGTTGTGTGTGTATGTTTATGTGTGTGTGAATAACTCAGAGTACAAACCTGGTGAAACAGGAAGCTCCACAACGCTTTTACATTGGTGGAATTTCCTCCCACTAAGATGTGTATCGCTGCCTTTCTACTGTTAGAGGAGAGGAAAGAGCAGAAAGGAACGTTTTTATCCTTTGTTCAAAAAGGAATCCTACACAAAGCTTTCAGCTGGCAGTTTATACTAAGCCACTGGTTCTCATTCTTCTCAGGGACTTTCTGTACCAGCATATTGATGTATTAGAATGGCCAGGCATTAAACATAAAATAATCTTGTTTTCTTATATTTTTTCAATAAATTCCTCAAAAGTCTTGTGTCATTTGGGGCGAATATGAGGTGTTGTTAAGTGGATCATATTTTATTTGCAAGTAAGATAAGGCGTTAAAGGCTGACAAAAAGCCAACATGAGGCCAGATTTCCAAGGGAAATGCAACTCTCCAGAACCCTGCAACAAAACAACATACATTTGCGATACAAGTACACAAACTTACAAAATGTCAACAACTCCTTTGTGACAAATTCAGAGCACCCCTTCTCCCGAAACAAGATTTAAATGCATAAAGACAAATTCCAGTCAGAAAATGGTAACAAATCAACCAATAGAGGACATCACAGCAATGATGTTTATCTTTACATATTTTAAGATGGATTTGACTGACAGCTGAGAGAAAAAGATTGAAATCTTTAAGTCCCTCTGTGTGCATGACTAAACCAATAAAATTAGATATGTGTAAAATATTGCTTTAATGGATGTGGGTTTGGATGACTGATGTCTGTAATGTGTCCTGCCAAATGTAGTTAGCTATCTGTCTGATATGTTCAATTCAGTTTCAATTCAGTTTTATTTAAATAGCATCAATTCACAACACAGTAGGTCACACACCAACTCAAAGTAGTGCAAAATCATGAAGTGGAACAAAAAGGACACATGGTTTTAGATGTCTTAGATGTCTACAAATGAAAACATTTACTAACTACCTCTAAAAAAATTCTGTGCAACTAATTGCCCTCAGGAGTCAGCTTACTAAATAAGACTATTTTGCCATTCACCCCAACATATATAGGGACACAGCAAACATATGGAACAACGTGCTTGTGTAAGATTAGATCTAAAGGAATCTTTTGGGTCTATATGAAAAACTCTATATGGATGGTGGAAAACTGGCAATGTACATCACCTTGAAAACACCATCCCCTTTGTGACGTATGGTGCTGGTGGCATCATAACATGTTGGATGCTTTTCTTGAGCTGGTGTCGGAAAGCTGGTAAAGGTTGATGGGAAGATCGATGGTTCTAGCAGTGTTCTACAAAGAATTGACTCAGGGTGGCTGAACACAAATCCGCATCAAACTTCTCAGATTTTTAGTTGTAAACGTTTTGAAAGCCAATGGTATCACTTCCTACTTCATGATTAAGTGCTGCTTTATGTTGGTGTATCACATAAGGTATGTGTGAAGCATGCGAAATCAAAAATGGTTGCTTCAAACGCACTAGGTTCACATGGTTTTTATCTTCATATGAAGGTGTGAACATATTAGCATTTTGTGATATTCCTACAGTGGTTTATGTGCTTATCATAGTATACTTGGCTAAGTTAATAGAGCAACACAGTTCTGTGTGTTTACATACTCTTAGATGTCTCTCATACATGGCTTTGTATTTCTATGTTTAAAATAGTTTGCCAGCTGGGTCTTGCTAAATGTTCTACAAGTGTTTTGCTGCACTTCAGATCTGTTGCCATAGTGGCTGATGATTTCAAAGCCGAGGCACTGGAATAAAAGCACACCCACTTTTTTAACGGAAAAGACTAGATGGAAAATAGTGTTCGGCTTGCCAGAGCAAATCAACAAGAGCTGAGCAGGCTTCGGCCTCGGGCATAAAATCTACTTAATAAACAACCCCCCTTGTTTTCTCTGGTCTGTATGTTAGGCCACTAGTGGATGACACACATACACAGTCTCTGCTGTTTGCACTAAAACAGGAGAGAAAATACTTGAAAGGAATATTTCCCCTATCTCAAACTCTGATCCTTTAACAGTTCAAATAAATGTTTGTGGGTTAAGAGATAACATGAGAGCTGTTCAATCGGGTGGAGAGTGGAGAACACAATGGGGTAAAGCAGAAATCAGTACTAGCTGTTTCCAAACTATTTGCTTGCCCTCTTTTAGCATAAGGTCATGAAACCCAGTGGTTTCATACTTCCAAAGAATCCAGAAGCACACTGTAAATGAGCATATGGTGCTTCCAAAAGTATTCACACCCCTTGAACATTTCCACTTTTTTTCCTGTTCCAAACACACACTTACCATAAAACAACCTTATATATACAATATGAATTCTAATATGTGATAGATGTACACAAAGTAATGCATAATTATGAGGTTAAAGGTAAATGATGCATTAGTTAGTTAGGTAGAGGTTTTTATTAGAGAAATATCTGAAGAGTGTGGCATGCATTTATATGTAGATCAGATTTAGATCTGGACTTTGACTGGGCCATTCTAACAAATGATTTTGCTTAGATCTAAACAATTCTAGCATATGTCTGTATGTTTTGGGCTGTTGTTCAGCTCAAAAGTAAACCTCCATCCCAGTCTCAAGTGTTTTGCAGCCTCTAACAAGTTTTCTTCCAGTTTCAGGAAACTCAGATTTGTGGACTAAAAGTTGTCCTGTGAGGTTCTCCCCCAAGAGCAATTAATCACTGCAGCTCATCCTGTGATATCATGGGCTTGTTCGCTACTTCTCTGATTAATGCTCTCCTTGCTTGACATGTCAGTTCAGATGGATGGCTCTGTCTTCATAGGTTTGCAGTTGGGTCACCGTTTTTCCGATTTCAGATGGTGATTGGACAGAGCTCTGTAAGATGGTGGGATTTTCTTTAATACCCTAACCCTGCTGTAAACCTATCCACAACTTTATCCAGGACCTGTCTGCTGTGTTACTTGGTCTTCGTGATGCTGTTTGTTCACTGATGTTCTCTAACAAAGCTCTTAGCCCTTCAAACAACAGATGGATATATGCCGAAATTAAGTGGTCCACAGATGGCCTGTATTACCTAATTCGGCGACATCTGTATGCAACTGGTTGCTATTGATTTTAGTTTGGGGTATCGGAGTTAAGGAGGCTGAACACAAATGTATGACACACTATACTTTATTTTTTATATTTAAACTCAAACTTAAAACCCTGTATCCTTTTTCCATGTTCCAATTACTTGCTATATTGTTGATCCCATAAATTCCCCAAAAATAGATTGAAGTTTAGCATTATAAACTAACTAAATGTGGAAAAGTTCCAGTGGTGTGAATACTTTTGCAAGGCACAGTAAAGTAACATAATCACCGTGTGGCTGATGTAACATCACGTTCTTTTTTCAAGCTCTGCAGGGTGTAGGACTTCTAAAAAATATCAAAAAAAGTCATGACACTGGATGGAACCTTTCCACCACAAATCAGCGTCATTGCTGAACATGATGAATCTTTCAGTCAACTACAGCTTGAACTCTTCCTCAATTCATCTACAATCCTCATCTTGAGAACGTAAAAACAGAGTGGCAAATGAGACTCCCTTCTCGGATTAGGGCTTTGAACCATCAAGTGCCCCCGACAGCTGTGAACTGGCCCCTCCAGACGCCCTGGATTTCTCCCATCAGCTTCCAGTCATGCTTTCCTCAGCATGTCCAGGCACTTGGTCAGGTTATAAATATGAGTAACACTCAACGGAGAGTTCATGTTGCTGCTGCCACACAGCCAAATTTGGCCCCTGCAGCGTTCAATTGCCGACTCTCCATATGAATCAGCTAAACCAACAGTCAGTAATTCCAGCAGGCCTGGATTGGTTTATTAAAGGTCTCGTTAGAGGGAGCACTTGTTTCTGCAGTCTAACCACTTTCCTCAGTCTCGTGTGACTCAGAGGCAGGAGTTAGAAATCTTCTCACACCCCCTCCTATGTTCACTACTCGGACACATCCTATGCCCCAGTCACATCCACACTGTAATTACACAGAAATACATTTGGGTCACACGGTGCCTGATAAAAGAGTAATTAGTATGGAGTTGTACAGATGTAAGTCATTGGCTTAGTTTTTAATTTTAGAAGCGAAGTAGTAGTTGCCTTACTGTTGGTTTTGGATGTTTTTTGTAAGTAAATGTTTCCTCCCAAAATTGGAGTCTCTATGAGTATCTATTAGTGGCTTTTTAAGACTGGCCAATCCTTGTATGTATTTAGCTCATGAAAATTTGTTGAAAATCTAACTGATTTAGCCCATAGGTCTTGTTCTGATTGAGATGAAAAGACCTTGAAGGTCAGGCTTGGTTGAGCCATTTTATCAGCCTTCCAGCCACCTTTTAACCTCAGCAGACATGTTTAGGGAGATGTCTGTACATTTTTCACTATTTGACAAAATGTTCAAATTGTTCAGATTTCAGTGCTGCCAAATGAGTGGTGCAGTGGCTACCCATACAAATATGATACCCCTCCCCATGATAGCTTCACACAGTTGTTGAAGATACGTCGGTCGCACATCCATGATGTGAATCTCCTGTTCCACCAAAGGTGCTCTATTGGATTGAAATCTGATGACGGTTAAGCCCTCTGGACTGCAGTGAAATCATTGGCATGTTCAAGAAACTAGTTTGAGATCATTTGACCTTTGTGACATGAAGGATTAGCCATGAGAAGACAAATAAAATCCCAGCAGATTAACTGTATCTGGAATACTCAGAACAGCTCATCTGGCACCAGCAACCATGCTGAATTCAAAATCACTGTACTTTACTTTTAGCCCCATTCTAATGCTCAATTTGAACTTTTGCAAGTCATTCTTTCCTCCTCTAGATGTCGAGTGTCATAATCTACATGTGTTAGGAGTTTAGTTTCCTTATTCTCCAGTTAGGTTTTGAGTTTGAGTTCCTTGTCTGTTTTCCTTGCATTTCCCTGTTTCAGTTCTTCGGTTGCTGTTATTTTAGTTCATTCATTGTAGTTTGGATTCATGATTTATTCTTGTGTTTAGATGTTTCTGTTACTTCCCTGGACTCCCTGCTCATCTGTGTTATACTGCATTTTCCCTCTCACCAACTGCTCCAGATTTCTCCAGATAAGCTCCCATTTTTCACAAGTCCATTCTCCACCCTTCCTCTGTATTTATACCTATGGTTTTCACTGTTCTCCACTGGTTCCTCCTGGCAACTACCTGCTCCATGGCCATTATCTGCCTGTGTTTTGACTTCTGTAAGTGATCTGATTATTATTATAAAAAGATACTGTACCAAGCGGCTCCAGCGGTCTAACCTGCACGTTGGTTCTACCAAACCTCAGCATACCATGACATTGAGTTGCTGTTGTGATGGGTTTAGAAAGTAGCTAGTGAATGGATTACCTACATCTGAAATCTAAAAATAAAAAATATGAAATCCTTGTAATTTTGCAATGACTTTTGGTTTTGGTATCCCAGCTTAACATTTTCACCTGTTAGACACGAAAATACTTTTTCGGGGCCTCTGTTAGACATTCTTTTTTTGTGTCTACTCAACGAGATGTTGCTGGCTTGGATGAAAGGTTTCATTAACCTTTCCATCACTTATCAGGATTCCTTCCCAGGCAACAGCTTCGATCTACAAAGCTCAGGATAAGTAAAAGATAAAATCAAATGCAAAGATTGTGGATCCATTGTTATTTCGGGTAATTCTCTACCCGTCGGCACTTTGACCACACTTGTAATGTAGGTAGGTTAGTGGATCAGAAGTTCCTTCTTTTTTTTCTCTTTCTAGGGAATCACAAACTCCTCCCCTTTCTTCTCCAAACTTTGCTGTGGGAACTCCCAGCGTGTCGTTGTGATTAGGTGAGCAGAGTGGACGTGCGTCTGGAAAGAATCGCAGTGGGTGAAGGCGAAAAGACGCAGCGGAGGAGCTGAAGGAGCGTTAATGAGATCCTGCCCGGTCATAGTCAAAGAGATGCAATTTTAAGTTACAGTTGTTCAGGATTCATATTCGGATTAGTAATCTCGAAATCCTGGACTTCATTGCAACCAAACTTTAGTGGATTATTGCTCTGGTAACAATGGGCTTGAAGCGACTGCGCGTAAAGACGCCGGGGAGAGCAGCCTTTTTCATCCGCTCGATTCTCTGTGTCATCGGGCTTTTGGCCACTCTCTCTCGGCCTGTGTGCGAAGCGTTCAACCTGGACGTGGAGAACCCAGCTGTTTATAGCGGACCTGAGGGGAGCTACTTCGGATATGCTGTTGACTTTTATATGTCTGAATCTGCCAGGTGAGTTACTTAGAAATAAAAAAGCTATATCCAACAATGCATAAAAAGTTCAAATGTAGATTTCTTCCCGACAAAACTTGATTTATAATTGTTGCGAAATGTGTTGCGCACAATCAGTAAACTTTCCATTGAGCTCTGTTGGATTTAGTCTGACTTATCCTCTACAATTGCCTGTTAAAGCAGCAGAGCAGTATCCCATACTCTTAACTTTACAACTGTGCTCATATGGGCACAGGTTTTACGCGTACCCACACCCTCGCTGGGAATACAACTGACTGTAATTTAATATTTCCAGGGAAGCAGACTAATGATCTGGTTGAATAACTTTTGGAATAAATCTCAAATAATTGCACAATGAAGGAGAGGTCATGTAAAAAAAAAAGATGAGTCTGAAAGATGACCAATTTATGTATACATTTGTCAGAAAAGATAATCTTATTATCCAACAGATTTGTGCTTGACCTTTTAATCTTAATTCCATTCAGTAATCCTGTTTTCTTTGTAAGGACTGCTTCTCTTCTCTGTGATGCATCTTGGCTCAGAGGAGATGTGATCCCTGTGGCACTCAGCATGTAGTGACTGTCTCAGCATTCTTCCCGAGAGGGTATTGGCATCAGTCATGTTTGGAATTTCAACTCTTGCATACATGCCTGTGGTCCTATTTAATACCCGAGTGGTCTGTGGAGAGAATAAAATGGATGGGTTGGGGGGGAAAAATTGTAATTTCAGTGGGTGTCTATGCATTTGTATCGCTACCATACATTGGGGAGCCTTGGATGTTGTTTGAGTTGTTATTAACAAAAGTTTCACTCAGACATGCAGACTTCCTTGTTTAACCAGGCGGCATGCTGAGATTTGAGAAATGGCTTTGTGCCGTGTGGGCTGCCAGCATCAACTTCAATTTCCCTGGTTCTCCTCCCTAATTCTCAGGACAGTAGACACGCAGACATGTGGGGAGACTCCACCTCTGCATCTCCCCTACTTATCTCTGGCCTTCACTGTCTCTTTAAAAGCCTCTTTCTATTAGTACTAATTTTTCTTCCTGGGAAACAAGGGCTTCAGGAGAACAATATGATTTAAGAGGTGACAGTTGTTTGCATAAACCTATCTCCCTCTCCCACATCCCCCTCCTTACTCCTTCTTATGCTGATGTCATTCTGCAGGGCTTTTTAATTCATCCATCGCCCAGACCTTCCCCCACTGTCTAGCCCCTCTGCCCCATCACCTCCCCTCATCACTTCGAGTCCCAGACACAGCAGACGTCATTTTCACTGAACTTTCTTACAGTTAAGCCGCGTTGCTTAAATGGCATGTATCATTGTTTTTACAACTTCTCTGTTCAGTGGTATTTAGACTATAGCTCACGATTTTATTCATTTTCTGAAATGAGTGAAAACTGTGAAAGACAACAAAAGTGAGGGATAACGTTACATTTGGAGTGACAAACTCAGGCATAATGTAGCACAGCGTCCATCCAAGACAAAAGTAGTGATAAGTCTCCAGTTTGAATTTGAGTTTATAAAGTAAATATCTGAATGACCATTTATTCAGCAAAAGGAGGAAGTTGAGAAATCTCTGAGAGCAGTAGTTTGAAAAGCTGAAAAACTGCCACCCTATTGAGGTATTTAAAAGCGCACTGTCTCTGTCTGCCTGTGAATTTACCTTTAGTTGTGAATGAATGCTTTGGATAAAAAAATGCAATTGTTATTCTGATGTGCACAGGCATGTGTCAGTAGGTTCCTCCAAACAACTCTCCAGAATAAGCCAACTCTATATTAGTAAGCCATACAATAGCTCAGCTAGTCTGACCATTCTCCACATAGTCTGTGTTGTAAAGTAAAAATGTTATCCCAAGGATCCCGTCTGTTACGCCACTCAGATGTAGATGGACTGATCTGAGTCCATCCACAGTTTCTAAGAGCAACATGTTTTGCCCTAAAAATCACTTTAAGCCAATGCTACACATGTGGTGGGTCTAAAGGCAATGTATTTTTAAATTTACATTCAGACTCTACAGTCAAACAGTGTCTTTCATTTGGTTTAAACAAAGAAGAAGAAAAAACGGTCTTGACTGAAGCTTATCATCCTGGCTACACATACAAGAGGCTTGTTTGGAGAGAGCAGTTTTTAACTTAATCTAATGTACGAACATCAAAAGATGTTGTCTAGTGATAGACTACACATTAAAAGTAAAAACTGCAGTAAAACACTTTGTGCTCACAAACAACATCTGCAGTCACTTCAGTGGTCTGGCTGTTGACTGTGTGCTTAGCATATCTGTCTGTTGAATGAACGGTGTCCTGAACTTTCCTCTTCCCTCAGGTTTGTGTTTTCCTTCCCTTAATTCCAAGATTTCAGGTGTTTCATAATCCTGAAGTAAAGAGGTTGCTTCACCTGTTTACATCCATGGAGTTCACCAATTTTTCCTGTATTTGTGATCTTTCCAACAAGAGGGCTAGCTTTTTCTGTGTTGCCAAAAACTAGTCACACATCTATTCTACATATTTTAAAAGTTCTTTCTTTGGGCAAGAAACTAATCTCTTTTATGATCATTGTGAGAGATTTCCAAAGTGTGCTTATAAAGAAACACCATCCATATATGGTAATGTTCATGTTTGTTTTCCATTTTGTTTAAGATTTGTTGTTTAAAAGTACTTATTGCTTTGAAAAACAATGACAAGGATGATTGTGATCTATTTGTGCTTCAGACCTTTTTTTGGCTCTAAAACCTGACAATAAAATAAATCTAAGGAGGCTTAGACAGTGGTTTGTATGTGCAAAACAGGAGTAATGTTCTAATAGACAAAAATTTCCTATAGCTCATTGCCCTGTAATTTTCCTTTCAGTGATACGTATTCACAAGTCAAATGTCTAACAAGAAACCGTCTTAGAAGCCAGGATTTATGTCTGTGACTCATTTCTTTATCTGCAAACCACACATATCTACCAGTTTTCTGAGGTTTACACATCAAAACATATCGGGCATGAAATAAGTTTCTTTTATCTCGTCTCTCAGCAACACATCATTCGCACCCACGCTTTGGAGACGTGAGGAGTGGGGGAGTAGCTGTAAACCCACTGAGGTCGGTTCAGGGTTGTGCGGACAGATTCTTCTTGTCAGGGTAACTGGCTGTAAACCCAGTACCAGCCATGGCAATGAATTATTTTGCCTTAAAAAAAATAGATAAGAAGGTCTCCGAAGTCAAAATTCCAGTATGGCTGCTATCTGTTTAAAAGATCATGATAGGTTTCTGATGGGTCAAATCTAACTGAATGTTACTCACACAAACTTTGGGTAGCGAACATGATCCTTTAAATGCATTGTTGGCAGTTAGCTTGTCACTGAACTAAACAACTAGTATTTTCTGCTGGTTTTCTGGTTTGCCAGAGGAACAGGCCTAAGTTGGGTTTGTTGTAATTCCCAGGTCCGTGTTCCGGCTTCAGGGGGACCTAATTAGCCGTCAGAACGCGTTCTTGGTTGACTGTTATCTGCTTCAGTTTCTACTCTGAATTCTCAGAATATTCTCTGCTGAACCTGTCTTTTGAGTCATTTCTGTTTTAACAAAGATCAATGTACTCTTGATCTTTGACAACTCTTCTCTTTGGCTGTTAATTAGTTTTGTATGTATTTTAAAAAAGGCTGATACCACAATTTCTTTTAAGTACCACTAAAGACAATCCAAGTAACATCAATGGTACTTGTGCCACAGTTTGAAAACCTTGGGGCTGGCAAAATTAGTTTGAGAACCAAGACGGATAGCGGTTCTAGATGTGAAGACAAGAAAAGAAAATACTTTCCTGTCCATAAATACTTGATGACAAACGCTTGCTTTCTCCAACTTTGATGCTAATCCTTGACAAATTTATAAATGTGGGTCTGTCATGCCCTTCAGCCTTAGTCATAAAATTCAATTTGGACACTGGTAGTTGGCCCACCATGGTAGAGCGCCTGAGGATAGCCTCTGTGAACTGTGTGTGACAGGCTTTGTCAAATACACACTGAAAAGAGCTGGAAGATATGCTTATATGTGTTTATCTATTCTTTATGTCATAAAAGCGAAAAGTCTTCCTGTAAGCATTTTTGTCTATTATGTCCGTTAAACTATAGATACACCTTTTTCCTCTTGCTCTTGAGCCAGGCAGTGATGAAGAAGGGACTTTTTTGTGAGATCAGAGGTCACAGGTTAGAGGCTGTAACTATTAACAGACAACTTAGTAGAATACAGAATATTACTGCTTTATTTAATAGCATCCTTAATCAGCTGAGCACACATAAAATCAGGTGTTCAGAGGCACATATATTTTCCCCCAAAACGCAGATTACTTTACTGTAACAATGTCACATAGTAACATTACTAGCGGCACAGCGCACTACACTGATGGCTGGAGATGGGGCTTCAAGCCATCAGTGAGTCAATGGAAACACAACAGGTACCCTGCCGAGTAGAGGGAGACCGAGTGGAGCGGAGCTACGCCGCCTAAAAAGAGCCAGTGGAAAAGGAGCAATAGAGTTACTATGGTTTGATCAAGGAATTCTGATCTGACGCATTATTAACTGTCAACTGGCCAAAACAAGGGTTGAATTTACAACTACTATAGCTAAGTTAATTCAATCCTGTCATACAGACAAATTCAAAGTTAATTACAAACATTCCAAGAAAGGAAGGATATGAACCAATAATAAATGAAAATTTAATTTAAACATTTCAGGAAATATGCTATAACATATGCTAAAATCATACATGAAATTTGAGCATTTTTATGAGTATTTGTTTCCACAATTTATACAAATAATTAAGTACAAGGGGTACAAATTATTTCGTTTACGGGTCTGAAAATAGAAGTGCAGCAGGAAAAAAATGGCATAGTTTGGGCATGAAATGGTACAAATTGGTCAAAGGGCAAATTGACCTGAAGCAGATACCAGGACTAGTGTAAACACAGCTCAGCCTGACCACATTTGGGACTTCTAGAGGTTGCCCTCTGAAATAGGATTAGAATTGAGCTAATATTGACTTTGGATCAGGGACTCTTTTGGCTGCTAAATCTGCTGCCATTTTTCTTTTCCTTGTCCTGTTTAAAGCCCTTCTTTATGTAAGATCAACTCCAATGTTGTTATTGTTTTCTTTGGTGTCTCTTTCTCTGGACCTTTTTCTAAATCAAACCAGTGAATGTTTGAGCTGCAGGAGCACAGCTTGTATATTTGGCTTGTCAAGCTTTCTCTCATGCAGGTCCTTGTTGCGTGCAGACAAAGAGAGTCATTGTCTGATGGCTGAAGTTGTTTATTGTATCCTTTTTAGAGGAGGTCTTGCAATGACTTGGTTTGTTCTCAATATATACTGCCCTTCTAATAAGCAGCTTACATTTTCTTTATTGAACATTGTGTGAATCCAAAGACAACAGGTGTTTAAAGGGCCTCTGAACCCTCTGCAGAATTGCTTGGGAAATGCCCCAAGAACATCATGTCCACTGTGGAAGGGAGTCATCGGTTGGGGTCTTCCTGGCTCATACTTTGCTGGATTTAATATGCGTCTGCCTTTAGGCCTGGTTTGTTTTAACTCCAGTGTTCTGCTCACAAAAATGACTCATGTCACTGGTAATTTGATGAAGGGCTATGCTTTATATTGCAACCAGTGTAGTGTATGACGTCAGTGCAAAGTTAAAAAAGAAAACTTAAAAATATTTCAGATGGAAATATGGCCAAAAAGCTTAATCCCAGTCAGTTTGTATGGAGAGCATCTGTTAACAGGAAGTATTTCCATGGATTTTTAATTGAATTTAGCTAACTGCATATTTAAGTTGTTTGTATGGCTGGAAGATGAACCTGCTAAAAAAATGGATCCCCATAACATAATTTAGTCACCACCATGCTTCATAATGGAGATGGCGTGTTCAGAGTGATGTGTAGTGCTAAATTGCCACCACACATTGTGTTTTGCATGCAGGCCAAAAAAATCAGTTTCAGTGTCTTTCTGGCCAGAGCACCTTCTTCTACAGGTATGCCATGTCCTCTATATTGCTTATAGCAAACTGCAAGGAGGACTTCATATAGCTTTCTTTTAACAATTTTATGAGTACACAAAAGATTCTGCCACCTGAGCTATTGGTCGATGCAGCTCCTCCAGAATTGCCATTGACATCTTGCCTATTTCTCTGATTGGGCAGTTCCTTGACCAGCCAGTAAATCAGCTTAGATAGAAGACCATGTCTTGGTAGGTTTGCAGTTGCCTCATACAATTTTCATTTTTAGAAGGTAAATTTAACGAGGCTTCATTAGATGTTCAGAGCATGAGATATTCCTGCTAGCTTCACTTTAAACTTTTCCAAAACCTTTTCACTGACTTTCTCCCTGTTGTGTTTCTTGGTCTTTGTGATGCTGTTTGTTTACTAATTTTCTCTAACAAACTGCTTAGGCCTTCATGGAACAGCTGGATTTACTATAGGATTAAATTAATGACAGGGGAACTCTAGAAGGTGACTTCTGAAGACATTTTGTTGCTGTAGATTTACGTTAGGGGTATGAGAGTAAAGGGGGTACAGAATGTAACACTTTTTCAACCTTGTAAATTGTTTTGAAAATTGTATTATTTTCCTTCCATTAAAAAAAAAAATTCTGTACTTTGTGTTGGTCTATCATCTGAAATTCCAGTACAGTAGATTAAAGTTGGCGGGTGTGATGTGGCAAAATGTACAAAAGTTCAAGAAGTATGAATACTTTTGCAATGAGTTGTATGTTTCTGTGGGAACATGAAGGGTGGGACTGCATTGGAGCTAAGTTCTCAGATGGCTGCAACCCCCTCCACTATCATTGCTCCTTCTAATACAACAGCCTCTCTATCCTGAGGTGCGAGCATTGGACCCCCTGACGTGGCAATTGTGGAGAGGTGTGAACCACCAGGCTGTTAAACCCCCTGCAGGAGAACCTTGGGGAGGGGAGTAATGCACGGTAATTGTTGCTGAGGGGGCTGAGAAACTTTGGCCTGAAAAAGATTTATCTGTAAGACTACAAGACTTATTGATGTGTTTCAGTGGTAACAGAATGTTTTAAATTTCTTACGTGCCACTTCTAAAATGTGTTGGCAGCTGCGACTTTTCTCACTCTTGAAGTACCCATTTAGATGACAGAAAGTCAACTGATTGCTCCTTGATGAAGGTTTTGTAATAAAATAAATAAAGATGGTTAAATCTGGTGGGTGTAAAAAGCTAATTCATTTAACAGACTAGAGCCTCCCAAACTTGCTGAGTTGTGTAGAGGTTTGAACCATTATTTCAAATTTTGTCTGGAAGTCCTCAGATTTTTCCTGTGCAACAATAAACAGCAGGGTGTGGATGCCTTAGATAGCGCTGCTTGTAATTTCCAGGCCACCTGTTGCTTAACTGCATTACCCTTCAGAGAATACTCAGGAAACTAGATTTCTTTTTTTTACTCTGATCTGGGTTCGGATCCTCGGCAGAGTGGACTGTTTATCTTATTGTTGGATCAGCATTTTTTGGATATAGAAAGGTCTATACATTTTGTAAAGGTCACATCTTGCAAGACAACATGCAGTCTCTTTTATGTTGTTATGGCTTAAAATTCCAGCCCCATGCAACGGTGAATGAAAAATATAGCTGCAATTCAGCACAGTAGACTGTCTGTAGTCAGCACACGCCATCCCAGCAGACACTGCTTCTCTCATCATCTCCTTGCTCCTGTACTTTAGTGACAGAGTGTGTGTATGTGAGTGGATGACTGTCCATATGGCAGCGGTAAGGACTCAAACAGCTTCTGTCTGGCCTTGGCTCTGAGAGGACATGGGACTGCTCATATGGCTCCATGCTGTCTAGAATAAGTCATCACACACTTCTTGTGTTTCTTATATCAGTCATTCAACTGATCTCAGTCTGACTAAACACATGCTCTGAAAAATGAGTACCGGTAGTAGAGATGGATGTGCTGACCAGAGATTTGTGGCCACTTTTCAGTGTCAGGTAAAGCTTTCAGATAAGTTTTATCTGGCCTTCCTGCCACGAGCACCGATCAACTATTTATATTATAAGCAGAGGTGACGTCACACAGTGTCTGTGAGATAAAGGGTTTCTGCAAGTTTCAGTTAGTTAAATCTGTGATTTGTTTGAGACCTTTTTAAAGAGCCTCATGATTTAAATTTCAAGACCTACATGAATTCTGAAAAAATGACTAGTAACATAATTTTTCAACTGTTTGTAAAAACTGATTTTTTTAGAATATTCAGATTTTAAATTCCCAAAGCATACTACAAAAGCCAATTTCGGGAGCAGTATTGTTTTTAAGGTTTCACAGGAATTGTAAGGCCATGAACTTTTCCTTAGCCAGAACAAGAACAAACTTAAAAAAATCAATTCCTATACAAATAATCAAAAATAAATAAAATAAGTCAATAAAAAGAGGCAATGAATGACTAAAAACACAAATTTAAACTAACATTAACCATAAACCAACAGTCTTGAATATTTGAGACTGTAAAGGACTAAAATTGAAACTTTTAATTGAAGAAGTTTTATACCTTTTTTGAAACCCTGGAGAAAGCTGTCACTATAAAAAAAGGTTTTGTTATTTTAAATCAAATCAAAATAATTTCAAATTGACATTTTATAACTGTCTTTAGTATCTTATGTTACAGATTAGTATGATTAATGCAGTCAGCATTACCAACTGTAAAAAGCTGTCTTCATGTGTATTTCCTGAAGAATGGACTCCCTTACCCTAACCATATGATTTCCAAAAGGTTGCCAATATTTCACATGCAGCACGTTTAATAACAGATATGGGATAAAACTCTTAAAGATGAAAAAACATGGCTTGCTCTCAGGTTTAGCCTTCCTGGTATCTGCAGTAGTCGAGTCTTGGGAGACAATTCAAATAAAAAGTCCCTAGGCGGGTAGGAAGGAACTGATGTCTTATTTTCTTTTGGTACGTTTTTGTGCTTTGTGTGCGACAATGTTAAATCCAGCACATTTACATTGAGGCTGAATTGTTGATTAATTGTACACAGTTAAAGAAAATGTACTTATTTATGGAATATTCACTAACTGGAAAAGATTTGTGTTTCTGACCAGCTGGTTTATTAGTTACATGTGTTTTTTTCGTATTATGTTGTATAAATGCAAATTGCTGCTCCAATATATAAAGGAAAAGCTGATCTGCTCAAAAAAATAAAGGGAACACTCAAATAACACATCCTAGATCTGAATGAATGAAATATTCTCATTGAATACTTTGTTCTGTACAAAGTTGAATGTGCTGACAACAAAATCACACAAAAATCATCAATGGAAATCAAATTTATTAACCAATGGAGGCCTGGATTTGGAGTCACACACAAAATTAAAGAGGAAAAACACACTACAGGCTGATCCAACTTTGATGTAATGTCCTTAAAACAAGTCAAAATGAGGCTCAGTATTGTGTGTGGCCTCCACGTGCCTGTATGACCTCCCTACAACGCCTGGGCATGCTCCTGTTGAGACGGCAGATGGTCTCCTGAGGGATCTCCTCCCAGACCTGGACTAAAGCATCTGCCAACTCCTGGACATTCTGTGGTTCAACGTGACGTTGGTGGATGGAGCGAGACATGATGACCCAGAGGTGCTCAATCGGATTCAGGTCTGGAGAACGGGCGGGCCAGTCCATAGCTTCAATGTCTTCATCTTGCAGGAACTGCTGAAACACTCCAGTCACATGAGGTCTAGCATTGTCCTGCATTAGGAGGAACCCAGGGCCAACCGTACCAGCATATGGTCTCACAAGGGGTCTGAGGATCTCATCTCGGTACCTAATGGCAGTCAGGCTACCTCTGGCGAGCACATGGAGAGCCATGCAACCCTCCAAAGAAATGCCACCCCACGCCATTACTGACCCACTGCCAAACCGGTCATGCTGAAGGATGTTGAAGACAGCAAGATCGCTCTCCATGGTGTCTCCAGACTCTGTCACGTCTGTCACATGTGCTCAGTGTGAACCTGCTTTCATCTGTGAAGAACACAGGGCGCCAGTGGCGAATTTGCCAATCCTGGTGTTCTCTGGCAGATGCCAAGCATCCTGCACGGTGTTGGGCTGTGAGCACAACCCCCATTTGTGGACGTCGGGCCCTCATACCATCCTCATGGAGTCGGTTTCTAACAGTTTGTGCAGACACATGCACATTTGTGGCCTGCTGGAGGTCATCTTGCAGGGCTCTGGCAGTGCTCCTCCTGTTCCTCCTTGCACAAAGGCGGAGGTAGCGGTCCTGCTGCTGGGATGTTGCCCTCCTACGGCCTCCTCCAGGTCTCCTGGTGTACTGGCCTGTCTCCTGGTAGCGCCTCCAGGCTCTGGACACTACGCTGACAGACACAGCAAACCTTCTTGCCACAGCTCGCATTGATGTGCCATCCTGGATGAGCTGCACTACCTGAGCCACTTGTGTGGGTTGTAGAGTCCGTCTCATGCTACCACGAGTGTGAAAGCACCACCAACATTCAAAAGTAACCAAAACATCAGCCAGAAAGCAAAGGTACTGAGAAATTGTCTGTGGTCCCCACCTGCAGAACCACTCCTTTTATTGAGTGTGTCTTGCTAATCGCCAAAGATTTCCCCCTGTTGTCTATTCCATTTGCACAACAGCATGTGAAATTGATGGTCAATCAGTGTTGCTTCCAAAGTAGACAGTTTGATTTCACAGAAGTTTGATTCACTTGGAGTTATATTGTGTTGTTTAAGTGTTCTATTTAATAGTTTCTTGTAAATTAGGGTCTAAATAGAGTTCTTTGTCAATGGAAAATAAAGAAAAACATTTTTCTACCTACAAATAAGCCTGGAACCCCAGGTGGCAGACCTGATCATGCCTAAAAGAAAGACGCAGGTATTTGGTACACGTCATTTCTCCACTTGATGACTCAGGAGCAGGCCCTTGGCTTAGATCAGGTCACTGCACCTTCCTTCTTTTTACTGATATGGAACCACTTCATTGTTTAAGTAAGTGTTGAGAGATTAGTGTAAATTCTCAGAGTCACAGAGCACATTTTTTTGAGATGATGGTGAGTTTTGAAGGCCACAGGTACTTTCACCACCTACCCTCTTCCTTCGCACATGTGCCACAACATTTGTTAAGCCTCGTTTATGACTGCAGATGGTGACTGCAGCTGACACTGGAAGGCCCAACAAAAGTGATTTAAATGTTTTTCCCCTCTTTCTCCCTTAAAGCTGTTATAATAGCGTTGAAGTGACATCAGCCTTTGCAGCTGGAAGACAATTAAACGTGGAATGGAGGGGGGGTGCTGGGCTTAAATGGGAGGGCGTAACTTTGGAATTTGCCTGTTGACAACCTTAGCCTGTAACCTCATCATAAACCTTATTAGCCACGGCTGCACACAATAATGTCACACCAGCGAGTTCCAAGACTTTAGATCAGCCTTAATTTTGCAACCCAATATAAAATAGTGGTTATAGTCTGGCAATTACAGTGTGGGGAGACTTTTTTTCCAGAATGTCCCCAGATTGCTTGACCCTTAAATGAGACAGTTACAGTCAAGTTGTTTACACATTCCTGACTTGCTTTCAGAATTATTTACAGTAGCTTAATGAATGCTTAATTGTTGGTTGGGTGGTGGAGATCATTAGTGGCTGCTGGGTAACAGCTGATAAAATGGATAAAGCTGCAAATTCTTTTCATCTTTACTCGCTTTGCTACCAGAACATTGCTCAGATGTCTGTCCTCTCTATTAGGTAAATTAGTTGGAGACAAAATTAAAATTAAAATCCTTGAAAATAAATAAAGTTGTTTATATCTGGAGTTTGCAATGCATTTCTCTAAACAAATTATCTTTTCTTTGCACGCTGAACTAACTATGCCTGCATGGGTTTTTCTTGCTGATCTTTTGCCTAGCTTTCCTGTAGGCACTGCAGGATGAACTCAAATGAGGATAGCTTGCCTCCACATTCAGCTAATTAAAGAATTTTACATGCCAATCCCAAGACCCTTTGTCTCACAAAGGAATTTGTACGCAGAACATAGTCGACTAGAGCCAGGAATTCATTACATGCGAGCAACACAAAGGTTAACATTTAAGCTTACAACAATCAGAAAAGGTATGGTGGGTGGGGGGAACGTTTGAAAAAGTTAGATCCTCCCCAGATAAGGGGCCATTAAATGCTAATTCAGCCTCATTTGCAGAACTTTCAGATTCCTATCAGTCTGTTTGTTTGTGTGTGAGAACGAAATGGCATTTGTATTTTTCACATCTGCACGTATGAGTGCAGCAAAATTAGCATGCATTAACTGCACATTCTCTGCTTTTTTGCATTTTGATGTATTCACATTTAAAAAGCTGTCAGTGTGGGACTTGGCTCATATGGTAATGAAAACTAAATGCTTTGGCTCGTAATATCCGTGACCCTGGTATTCTGTGGTGTTCAGTGGTGTCATGTGTTGCTTAGTTGTGCTGTTTGCTCTAGTAGTCCCTCTAACGTTTTCCTGATATCGAGTTGGTGTTATTGTGCTCGTATGTTTTGAAATGTATTCCTTAAATAGTTATTGGTGGCTTGCAGATTATAGGTGCGCATACTTGGTCTGAAATGTCAATAAGATTAAAGATGGTTTGAACCAGATAATTTACTACAGGGCTAAATGTTTTTCAGTCTTTTTAGAAATAAAAGACTGAATTGTGCTGTGCATTTATGTTCAGTCCCCTAAGCAAACATTTTGTAGAACCACCGATTGCAACAATTACAGTGGAAGGTCTTTTGGTGTCTGCTTCCACCAGCTCTGGAAATCCATTTTATTTGACAGCCAGATTGGATAGAAAGCATTTTTGGACATTAATTTACAAGTCTTGCCATATATGTTCAATGTGATGTAGGTCTGGGCTTTAACTGGGCCGTTCTTACACATGCATATTCATTAATCTAAAACATTCAAATGTAGCTCTGGTTTTATGTTAGGGGTGTCTGTCCTGCTGACCTCCCAGTCTCAAGTATCTTCTAAACTTCTAAAACTGTCTCTTGCTAAAGTCTCAAGCTTTAAACGTAAGATTTTAAAGCTTGAGACAGTGTTTAACCTAACCCTGCTTTAATTTCTCCACAATTTTATCACTGATCTGTTTGGGGCATTCCTTGGTCTGTATGATGCTGTTTGTTTACTAATATTTTCTTAACAGAACATAGAACAGCTGTAGATCAGTTATACCGAGATTAAATGCTGACAGGGAGACTATGTTTACTAATTAGGTGATTTTTAAAGGAATATTGTTGCTCTGGATATCAGAGAAAAGGAGGAAAAACATTAATGCAGATTGCTGTTATTCAGAGCTATGTAGCTCTGCTGGGATGTTCCTGTATGCATACATTAGTGGTTAGAAATAAAGTAGGGGGACACCATTTCATCCTTTTTAGCATTAACTGCTTTGTTTCTTTTTCCTTATCTAGCAACAATGTTGTGGTTTCTGCTCTCTTTGTTTCCTAAGGGTCATGTCTTCAAAATTGTTAAGGCAGAAATGCTTTGAAAGTTTTTTTTTTCTATAGCCTATCCGATTAAATGAGGTCATTGCTGCAGCATCTACTGAAGAAATATTATTTGCTGTAGTTTTTTTAATATTCTTATTCTTACCCAAATCTTGACTGACCCATTAACATATCAACACTGACTTTTTTCTCTGAAGTCCACCCAGGATTGTAATTGCTCCTGGGCTCACCCAGTATTCTTTCAGTGTGTTGAAGTGGTTGGCCTCCCTTTCTCTGCTCATACAGTAGAACTCCAAGGATACAGTCATTTAGCATCCCAGCTGTAGAAACAAGAGCATTACTCCACTTAGCCTGTCTGCTGTCTTGTTTTCCTATTGAATCGTGCCCCCCAGGATAATGCGTGACCATGCAAGTGTTTCTCCTTGTGCGTTTGATAAAGTGAGGTTAATGTGTGAGCGTCATATGTGCACATGTGATTTTCAGTTTCCAGTGAGCGGGTGGGATATGCAAAAACAGAGCAGCAACCTGTTAAAATGTTCTGCACTCGGGAACGAACACAGCTCTCTGAGCTGTAAAATGTACACACTGCTTTCAGTGGATATGTCTGGAGGGCGACTGGAAATAGACACCAGACTGAGAGCAGCAGATCCCAATAATGGTTTAATGTCACGTTTATAATGGTTGGGATTTGTTATCTTTTAACGTTCAAACCTAAAACAAAAACTTTCAATGTGTTTCTCTTCCTCACAGTGCAAGTGTGGTTATTGGAGCCCCCAAAGCCAACACGAGCCAGCACAATGTTACAGAGGGAGGGTCTGTGTTCTACTGTCCGTGGAGCTTTAGCCAATCGAACTGTCACACCATTGAATTCGATCCAGAAGGTAAGATTTATGACAAATGCAAGAGCCACTTTTATTGTACAGTCGTTCAGTGTTAAGGTTTTATATGAGGGCATTTTGAAAATCACCTGGTCCTTTATAGGTTCTAAAATGATTCAAATCTAACCTCAAGTTTACAAAAACACACAATAGATTCCACTCTGTCATTGTTAACAAAGATGAAGTCAAAGTACACAGTCAAGTCAAGTACACCCCTCAATTAAACAGCTTTTAAAACTGTAACTATAAGACATTGTTTTCTGTAATTTTTTTACTCTCTTGCATCTTTGCAGTGAAATTTGGCTGATTTTTTTTTTGTGCTTTTTTTAGAACGTTGATAGTTGACAGTTTACTGATAATCATTTCTGTAAAACTCTCTAAAGGTCCCAACAAAGCATTTCAATCTGGTTGTGGTCTGAACTTTGACTGAGCCACTATAACACCTTGATTTTTATCGTTTTATCGTTTATCGTTATTGGTCTCTCTGTTGTGGTTTGACACATTGATAAACATCTCTACTTTTGATCCAAAGGGACATTTTTTTCCATAATTCAACTGGTGCATTCGTTTGCAAGTTTGCAAACCTTAAAGAGTCAAATATGTGTCCTTTAACTGTTCCAAACAAGCCATACCTGTTTTTTTCTGATTGTCCTGGCAAAAACTTTAAAATATTCCATGCTGAGTAGACATGAACCGATCAGAGATTGTGTGGCCCACTTCCAATTACCAATATTGTAAAGTAATGACTACCTAATACAGAGTTTAGCACATTTAGATTTTTTTTGAGAATTAAATAACAACAGAATATTTTTTTAATGTGTTTTTGTGTACGGGGACAGTTGCTATATAGAAAACTATTGACTTACCAGATGCCTCTTATGTTTTGTGATACATCTGACACCTAGCTGAGTCTTCAAGAAAATGCAACACTCTTAGCTTATGACCATCCGATAAGCTTTGGTCAAGCTTTAAATCATTTCTGATCACCAACTAATTTATCCATAATTAAGGATTGTAGAGTCTGTGCTGGAGCTTTAAAGTGTGTCTGTTTTTTTTTTTTGCAGTTTCACCAAATCCTAGGAAGACTAACAACTTTCCTAGATACTTTTACTATCAAATACATATTCATGCTTTAGAAAGAGGGACTTTCATTTTTTAAACATTGCCTTAAAGTGCTTCAGAGATCAATGATCAGCAACAGTTGCTTTGCTAAGGTCATTGCTCTTTCATTGTTGGCGTTGTATTAACGTACCCCTGTATGTTGCAAACTAGCAAACTGACAAAACTCTTCCTGATCCATGATCAGTTAATATACTGCTTTAACTGGCAGCACATGTCTGCTGCTTTACCTCTTAAATCCCAGGAAAGCAGCAGGTGTATTTAGGCATAGACTTTTTTTTATTTTACAAGTAATGATGTAATAATGTGGAATCTGTGGTGTCCTTTTTGTACACTTGAAGTTAGGCTTAAATAACCACAAAACCTGGTAAAGACCAAATCATTGTTCTTATTTCCTGGTATGCAAAACCCATTGTTGTTTCTATTGTTTAGGAAGCCTTTAATTTGGAGCTTGATTGTTGCCAAATTTTATTTTATTTATGTGGACATTTTACTGATGTATTTGGAGGCTGAGCACCGGTGATAATGTTCTAAAGCCTTGTTGACATTTCGTTTTACTCTTGAGGTCATCAGATAATTTCCTTTTTGGATCAGGCATCACTCTTTTACTCCATTAAACTGTGCCTTTATTTGTTCCTTATGTGGGGTAGTCCTGTGTCTATGCTGTTCAAAGCATCTATTTGGGTTTAAGATGGATAATAGTGTTGAAAAGTGTTTTTTGTGGAATACTTCCTCCTTCCTTCAGGTCATGTTTGTGTCTTCTTGCTCGAGGAGTTAAACGGAGATAAGCAACCAGTAAACAAACAGACCTAACAAAGAAATATCCTGTTTGTATGACAGGTGAAGGCAGCAGACATGACAAAGGAGGTTCCTGTTCAGTCAAAATTAAGTTAAGTGGTTTGGCACAACTTAAGGAAGTCAGGGAGGTTGTCGAATGAGCGGATTCATGTTTCACTTTGTTGACAGTCCCCATCAGCCCTTTTTTAAAAATGTAGACTTGGCAAAACATAGAAAGCATCCAAATGAACAAGGAATACGAATCAAACCCCTAAAATGGCTGTTGCTGCATCAAACTTAGGTTGTTTTCTGAAAAAGAAACTTTGACTTGGCATATAGTATAATTGGGAGAAAGTGTCCTCAATTTCATAAGCCAAAATAGTCTTCTATTACAGATTGCTCCAGTTTTCCTTGCATGTGCATCAATGGATGCTGTCCAAAGACCACAGAGTGATGTCATGCTCAAGCAGTGGGGCCTCAGAGTCAAGGTTGGTCCCCTGGACTGTCGGAGTGTCCTTCATATTTGCAAAAGACTTTGAAGCAGCAGACTCCTCTCCCAGAGCCAGCTCTAACATCTGGATCATTGTATGAGCTGTCGTACAGCACTCAGTACATGGATAGCTGCATGGAAATGTGTCTATGACAAACAGCTGTTACACTTATGACATCCTCTGCTGCTGTTCATTCATTGTAGCTTTCGCTGCACTTTATTTGCCAGCACTGGCTGTGAATACTGAAGCAAGGAAGGTTATTTGGTGATATTTTTTACTTTTTCTCCACAATCAACTACAGATGCACAGATCAGAATTTTGATCAGATCAGAATATTTCCAGTTTTTGTATAGCTTTGACTTGCCAATACCAATTTGGCAAAATTGGGGTTCTATGAAAAATTAACTATATAATAAAAACCAGGATGTAATAATTTTAGCCATACAGCTATGAACCGTTATGAATTTTAAAACAGACAAAAATCCAAAATGACTGCATCTTATATTAGCAGTTAGCCTAAATAGCGAAGTTAGCATCACTAAAACAGGAGTCTCTGTGTGTAGTCCTCATAGAGTTCGGACCCTCACCTTCACTCTGAGATTTCCAAAAGGCTGCCAAGATTTTCAAACATAGTTTGTTCAAAGAGGTTGAGAGGTCAAAATAATAAAAGAGAGAAACTTTGTTGTAATCATTTCAACCTTCAAGTCATTTAGTAAAAGTCTTGTTCTCTTTCACTATCTTGCATCCTGAATGAACCACACACATGTCCTGGCATATCATGAATAGCTTTTTACACTTTCTGTGCTTCCTCTGAATTCCCTTGAATTTTCTTCCCACACTATCAACCTTCACAACGAAAGTGTTTTTGTTGTTTGGGCCTAAAACTGTTTGGTTCACTAATAGCACTCATTAAGCTATTAATCAGCCCATTTCCAGCCAAAAGGCGATTTCTCGGTGCATCTCTACAATCAGGTATGGAAAAAATGTCTCCTTTCTGCGTGTCCTGTATATTTCAAGGAAAATGTTGCCAGAGGTCTCCCTCTACCTTGGTGTGTATGAGCTCTGACCTGCAGGCCACAGACCCTCTCAATTAGCCTAACTAATTGGGTCAAAGTGGTCCAAAGCACCCACCCATCCACTTCCTCTTCCATGGAGATAAGAGCCTGTCTATGAATCTGAGAGAAGGAGAGGGGACTGAGGGCAGCAGGGAAGTTGTTAGAGACCACATATAGGATCAGAGGAACAGAGGATCGGAGGGAGGGTATTGAGGAAATGGGGAGTAACCAGAGCCCCCTTGCTCTGTTCCATCCACCTCCCCTTCTCTTGGTACTCCCGCAGGGCCAGCTGATGTGATGAGTGAATTTGACCATTTGTCTTCAACCTCACTGACAGGCACAAAACTACACACTCTTACAATGAGAGGCTCTAACTCCCCTAATGGCTCTATCCATTTGCACACAGCTCAAAGTAAGAATGACTGTATAAACGCGCTCCAGACCCCCCTGAGTCCTGCGCCGGTCCTGGGACAGACTGGGCTGGCACCATGTCACATCAGCACTCTGTACTAACCGGCCTCACAGGAACAGTGAAGGGGGTGTTCTGATCAGATGACAAGGGTTTGTGTCCAGGCATATGTTGGTATGAGAATCTCATGGTAAGATATGTTTAAGTAAAACTAACACGGGTTCACAACAAAAATATAACCAAAAATGTATATAATGTTCTAATTTCTTAGTGTTGCATTTAAATTTCTTAATTTAAAACTAAAATTGATTATTATTACTACTGCTATATAATATAATAGTTTAACAATGTTAACCTTTACCTGGTTGCCAATTAAAGCATCTTAAACTGTAGGAATGGTATGGCAGAAAATGTTTGCTGTTTTAAAAGAATAAATATTTTAAAACTTGGTATAAAAGTGTAGTTACTTCATTAAGTCAGCTGATTGGCAGCGTTCAGCCTTGGTTAATCCTAACACAGGTAACCTGCCCATGTCTTTTTGTGTCCCATCTTTGGGTCTTCTCTGAATCTCCTTTCTTATTATCTCAAAGGGTTTTATGTGATTCTAGCCGGCTGCCTTCAGCCAGACCACAGAACAAGCAGATCCATTTATTAGTCGTTAAAATTACACTGTAATAAATCTGCCATGTGAGAACTTGACTGATCCTCTTTACGGCATTGCAGCCATGAAGTAGGAGGAAAAAACCGGAAACATGGATTATGCAAAAATGTAGACTGGTCATTAAAAAGCATTTTTAATATTTTGATAGAGGGAACAGTACATTCCCTGTAAGCAATAGAGAGAATTTTGCTGTGTAGACATGGAGACTTGGGTGAGACTGTGTAAGAAAAATGAAAAGAAAAACAGAGCCATCGATGAAAATGAGAACAGATCATAGGAGAGTAAAGTGTGCCTGAACAAAGATGAATGGAAAGTTGCTGCTAGGATGCCGGTGCCAGAATGTGTATGTTTTCCTTGGACCCCAGACTTAAGGCTGTTTCCACCATGACACAGAGCAGACCTTCATCTTCAGCTCTAGGCTGCCTCTATGGCTGAAATGAATGATTAAAGGCAGACATGGATAGACCCTTCCCTCATCACATCCACATAGGGCTTAATCTCATTCTTTATCTATCAATCCCACCAGACTCTGCCATGCTCTTCTGCAAATGTCTGATCTTGCACTGGTATGAGCTATGTGGTGGTGAGGGGTCCCCCTTCCCTAATCAATTAGTTTGCATTTTCAACTTTATTGCTGCACAGATGTAACATGTGTGTTCTAATGAAGCCATGTTTAAACCTGACTCCTGAGACCATCTGTCATATCACCTGCTGTTTGTCAAAGTGGGAGATCAGATCAGTCTTACTGGCCAGGTGGCCAAACACAGCAGAGGGTCAGCAGGGTCAAGACAGGACAGGCCAGTCCAGTCTGGACCTTGCCAAGCCAAGATCCATTCTATCTTCTTAGCTGTGATGTGTTGGCAGAGCCCACCTTTTCAAACTCTCATACAGTCGATCTTTGCATGAAAAAACTGTAACTGGAGTCAAAATTCCAGCTGTCTGCCAATTGCACAGATGTTTTCACGAGTCTCAGGAAGGAAGGGGAAGGGATAAATAGGATAGCTGAGGTCCAGCTGAATGAGTGCATGTTTTATCA
Organism: Crenichthys baileyi; assembly: GCA_036173005.1. NCBI lineage: Eukaryota > Metazoa > Chordata > Actinopteri > Cyprinodontiformes > Goodeidae > Crenichthys > Crenichthys baileyi. The sequence continues at coordinate 529,098 of JAHHUM010000916.1, forward strand.
TCTGGCTATAACTCAGTGTCTTTTTCTTTGTATCTGTTTTCCCAGGAGACCGCAGTACCGGGGACCCTTAATAAAAATCGTCCCAGGCTGTTTTTCCAAAGTCCCCCCAATTGGTTTGGCCCCCACAGGCTTCTCAACGGGTGACACAATTCGGGTTTGGTTTATCCCCCCCACTTTTGTAAATTTATTCGGGGTTTTTTGGGAAAAAAGTTTGATTTTGCTACCCCCTTTTTAAAAAATTAAAGTTTTGGTTTCCCTTTTTATTTCCCTTGTTTGTTCTTCCCCACCCAGTTTTAAGCCTGAATAAAACGGTGTGCACAAATAGAAATGCCAAAAAAGAAATGGCAAATCAAACCAAATAATAGTAAAGTAATTTTTATGTGATTTGTGATGGTAATTGTAATGAGAAAAGTTTTAGAAGTTGCATATTATGGCCCTGAGTAACCCTTGTGCTGCCTCAATAAGACTGGCTTGGGATGCAGGAATGTTTCCTCATTGATGTGTGCTACCTTAATAGAGTTTAAATCGACCTTTCAGACAGCATCTCAAGGGAACGGGCAATTTTTTTAAATTTTCCTCATGCTACTCAAATTTTTAGTTTCCCCTGCCCTTTAGTAAGTTTTTTTCCCTTCCCTCTGTTTTTGAAACCTGGATTGAGTTTCTCATATTTTGCCACATGGAATTGAGATTTTATGAGATAGACCAACTAGACAACTAACACAACTTACTGCATATTTGTGATATAGATTGACGATGTTACATGGTTTTCAAAAATCTTTACAAATGAAAATCTGAAAAGTGTGTTGTATATTTGCCATTATCCCTCTTTACTTTGCTACTCAGAAAGAACTAGACAAAAGTCCTGGTAAGGTGGCAGGAACCATCAGAATTTCAGGAATTTTTCTTATTATCAAACAAAGTTGCTTGTGTGTAATATATGTCATTTTCCCTTTTTTATCATGATTTTCCCAAAAAACCTTTCCTGTTTTTTCTCCTTGTTTCCCAACCCCTGTAATCCAAGGGGGTTGCGCCCCTCTTTACTACTGGCGGACGGAAAAGGATGAAACCCACTCTGATGCCACAGGAACCTGCTACCTCTCAGTTCAGAACTTCACCAAATTTGTGGAGTATGCTCCCTGTCGGACAGGTAACTGCAGTTGTTTTTTTTTAGAGTGGGTGAATGTATTTATCCTATTGATGGAATATCACCTAAAACCAGAGGATTGGGGCGAAAAAAAAAATTTTTGACAAGGGTTTTCCGTTCTTTTTTTCAGGGAAATCCCCGGTTTGGGCCAGAGGACCCGGGTTTTTTGTCGGGGGGATTCATTTCTGAAATTTTCCCAAAGGGAATTACCAAAATTAAGGGTTTTTTTTATTTACCTTTTTTTCCCTTTTTTTTTTTCTGCCCCGTACTCCCCGTTATATAACGCATTCCTCTTTTTTTTTTTTCCCCAAAGGATGGCAGGGGTGGGGTTTTGGGGGGACCCCCCGGGAGCTACTTTTTGGCAGGGGACGGAAAAACAAAAATCATTTTTGGGTTTTACAAGGGCTCTGAAAAAAAAAAAACGGGGGGATCAGTTTCTTTATTGTTTTGGGTTTTTCTGTCTAACCTTTTGGTTTAGGTGTTTTCTGCAGCTACAGGGGGGAAATTTTCAAATCCCCACATTCCCCAGGGTATTTTTAAAGCAGGGAGTAAAGGGTGAAGTTCAGACCAAAAAATTCCGGAGCTGTCAAAGATGCAGGCTACCAACCCCCAAGGGGGTTTGGCCCGGGTTAAAATAAAATCTTGTTATAATTTTTTTTTTTTGGTCCTGGTTTTGAAATTTGCCTCATTCTGTAATTGACGGTTTTCCAGGGTTCTTTTGTCCGGGTGTTGGGGGGAATTCCGTGTGATCGGGGGAAAGGGAAAGGGCAAAATTTCACTATTGGGAGAAAGGGCTAGTGGAATGTGTGTTTAATTTTAAAAAAATCCAAAAAAGGACCAAAACACCTTTTTTAAAAAGTGATCACTGATTTTAATTCGCATCTGGGTTATTTTTTTTCCTGCTCTTTATTTTTTTACCCGTGGGCCCTTTTTTTTTCCCCTAAAAAACCTTTTTTTCTCATCCTAAGGGTTTTTGTAACTGGGGTTTTTCCAAAAAGACCCTTTTGCTTTTATGGGTTTGGTTAAGAAAACCCAAATCATACTTTAAATTATTTCACTTGTTTTAAAGTGGGTATAAAAGTCCCGGGGGTTTTTGATTTGGGAAATAGCAAAAAGACCCTTTAAACCTGTGGGATGGGTTTTTTTAAAGGTGGGAAATTTCTCTCTTTGTTTTCCAAAAAACTTTCATAATTTTACCCATAAAATACTCACCAATGTTTTTTCCCTTTTTCCCGTTGCAGGTCTCCATTTTTTAATGGTTCAGAAACGACCACCTTTTAAGGATTTTTTAAATGGTGAGCGGGGAAATTTTAAAAAAGTTTAATAATTTATTTATAAAAAAATATTATATTAACAAAAGCTAATTTACAATGCCATGCAGAAGTCCCTCCCCCCCTTAACCTTTTTTACATTTTGTCACATTCCCGCCATAAACTGTAATGTATTTCATAGGTATTTCATGTGACAGCCCAACACAAAGTATAAAGTATAAGTAGAAGGAACATTTTTTTTGTTTTGAAAATGTTTGGTATTCATCACACCTCACTCCTATACCACAATGACTTTAGAAGTCACCGAATTTGTAAATAGAGTCCAGGTGCATGAAATTTAGTCTTAGCATGGATCCAACTGTTAGGTTTAGAGAACATAAGAGAATAAACAGGATGAAGACTCAAGAACAAACCAGACAGGTCAGAGATAAAATGTAGAGGTTCAAATCATTATCTGATAGTGGAAATTGTATGACACAACTCAAAACAGTCATGCCCATCCAACTAAACTGGAGGGGATTCTAAAGTTCAAGGCTTAAAGACCAGGGAACACCCAAGAGACCCATGGTAACTCTGGAGGAGCTGCATAGACCACAGCTCAGGTGGGAGAATCTACTGACAGGACAACTATTAGTCATGTGCTCCACAAAGTAGTGAATGACTAAAGGCAAATAGAAAACCCTTATTTAAAGAAGGCCATATAAAGTCCTGTTTAAAGTTTGCCACATGTCATGTAAAGGAAAAATCAAGAAGGTGTGGAAGAATGTGCTTTGGTCAAGTGAGACCAACATTTTTGGTTACCCCGCCACAGCATCCCCACTTTGAAACATAATGGTGGCAGCATCATGCTATAAGGAACCTTTTTTTAGCAGTAACCAAGAAGCTGGTGAAAGTATGCCACACTATTTAGATTTGTTGGTATTTTTTCAAATCATGTAATGTTTGCCTTCCACCTCTCAATTGTTTATCATACAAAAACCTATGAAGCTGCATCAAACCTAATGGTTGTAATGTGACAAAATGTTGGCATGTTCAAGTGGCAAGACTATTTTTGCGAAGAAATTTATTAAAGGGAAAACCTAGTGCTACCTGGACCAATTAGGTTCAAGAATAAAATAGCACTGACTTCATTAAGACATGATTCAGTGGCATAAATGAAATCAGATGAGAACTTATATTCACTGTGATGTCTCAAGCTGGCTTTATGACTTTTCGGGCTAAGAATTATGGCATACTAAAATAAAACAGAACTGGATAGACACCAAAACTCATTAGGCTTTTCATTTTCTTTAGGTCTTTTTTGTTAAAGTAATGGAAAAACTTAGTGTGAAGCTTGTACTATTTGTTCTGGATGCATCACAATAAACAAAAGAGATATGCTCTGGTTCAACCTATTTCTTTTTCAAAGATGGGGTCGTATTTTGGCTATGCACTGGCAACAACTGACATCAACAGTGATGGGTGAGTTAAATCAGTCTAGACTTGATACTTTCGAACTGCAGCAGTGATTCTTTCAAGATTCTATATCTGACGTTATGAGTCTGTCTGGTCTTGTTTCTATGGTTGCAGTATGGTTGATCTGTTGGTGGGAGCTCCCATGTTCATGGTCCGAGGCTCTGATGGTCGTCTGGAAGAGATGGGTCGGGTTTATGTTTACCTACAGCGCAGCCCTTTAAACATGGATCTCCGTAAACCTACCCTGACAGGCAGCGAGGTTTTTGGGAGATTTGGCAGCACCATTGCACCGCTAGGAGATTTGAACCAGGATGGTTTCAATGGTAAGGTTGGAACTATAAATAGTAGGAGTGTAATTTTACATCCAGCTAATGAGACGATACCATACAGTTCCCATAAAAAGTTTTCCTTTTTTTTTGTTTTCCTACACTAACATGTTTTAGATCATCTAACAAATTTTATAGTCCATTCATCCATCCATGGTTCATACTCGCTTATCTCATGCAGAACAATGATCCTGATGTATAACCTAAGCCCTCACATTTATACACTGCTCAAAAAAATAAAGGGAACACTCAAATAACACATCCTAGATCTGAATGACTGAAATATTCTCATTGAATACTTTGTTCTGTAAAAAATTTGAATGTGCACAAAAAACACACAGAAATCATCAATGGGGAAATCAAATTATTAACCAATGGAGGCCTGGATTTTTGGAGTTACAACACAAATTAAATGGGAAAAACACACTACAGGCTGATCCAACTTTGATGTAATGTCCTTAAAACAATTCAAAAAGGCCTAGATTTTGTGGGCCTCCACATGCCTGTATGACCTCCCTACAATGCCTGGGCATGCTCCTGATGAGACGGCGGATGGTCTCCTGAGGGATCTCCGCCCAGACCTGGACTAAAGCATCCGCCAACTCCTGGACAGTCTGTGGTGCAACGTGTCGTTGGTGGATGGAGCGAGACATGATGTCCCAGATGTGCTCAATCGGATTCAGGTCTGGAGAACGGGGCGGGCCAGTCCATAGCTTTAATGTCTTCATCTTGCAGGAACTGCTGACACACTCCAGCCACATGAGGTCTAGCATTGTCCTGCATTAGGAGGAAAAACCCAGGGCAAACCGCCCCAACATATGGTCTAAAAACAAGGGGTCTGAGGATCTCATCTCGGTACCTAATGGCAGTCAGGCCCCCTCTGGCGAGCAACATGGAGGGCCGTGCGAACCCTCCAAAGAAATGCCCCCCCCAACACCTTTACCAAACGGTCATGCTGAAGGATGTTGCAGGGAAACGCAGATCGCTCTCCATGGTGTCCCCAGACTCTGTCACGTCTGTCACATGTGCTCAGTGTGAACCTGCTTTCATCTGTGAAAAAGAGCACAGGGCGCCAGGGGGCGAAATTTGCCAATCCTGGTGTTCTCTGCCAAAAAGCCAAGCGTCCTGCACGGTGTTGGGGTGGAGCAAAAACCCCCCTTTGTGGACGTCGGGCCCTCATACTATCCTCATGGAGTCGGTTTTAACAGTTTGGCAGACACATGTACATTTGGTGGCCTGCTGGAGGTCCCAGCAAAAAACCCTTTTTGCCACAGCTCGCATTAAATGTTGCCATCCTGGATGAGCTGCACTACCTGAGCCACCCCCTTTTTGGGTTTTGTAGAGTCCGTCTCATGCTACCACGAGTGTGAAAGGGAACCCCCCAACATTCAAAAGTGTCTAAAATATCAGCCAGAAACCATAAACCAGAAGTGGGTCTGCGGTCCCCACCTGCAGAACCACTCCTTTATTGAGTGGTTTTGCTAATCGCCAAAGATTTCCCCCTGTTGTCTATTCCATTTGCACAACAGCATGTGAAATTGATTGTCAACCAGTGGTGCTTCCTAAGCGGACAGTTTGATTTCACAGAAGTTTGATTTACTTGGAGTTATATTGTGTTGTTTAAGTGTTCCCTTTATTTTTTTAAGCAGTGTAATAGCTTACATTTAGATGCTTAAATCAGTATGGTTTGATGAGAACTCACAAGAAAAATCACAAGATTCTATGTTACAAGATGTCATTACTACTCGAGTAATAATGGAAAAACATGTAGAAATAACAGTTATTGGCACCATGTTTTGATTTATTTTTACATACGGTATTCAGGGGAATGGTTTAATTTAATAACAACCTGTTAAAACAATATAACAAATGGGTTGGTGAGCTGTAATGAGCCCTTACTACTGAAGCAGATGGATTTTTAGTGAAAGTTGCATGATCATAATCACAATAAATTCCACCTTGCTAAACTAACCAAAGTACAGCTAATTTGGACCAGCTAGCCTCTATGATTGGCGTCTACTATCAGGCCTTTATTGTGCAATGTGAATCAACATTCTTTGGCTGTCAGGATGCCCCTATTGATTCAGTCAGATGTCAAGTTTTTTTCAAAAGTGTGTTTTTTGTAATCTCCCAAAGGGGCAGTGTACTTAGTATCTGAAATAATAAAAAAACAACATAACATCAAATCATTAAATTAACTTATTTGCCATTCCATTATATAACTAATCTTATAAAATATTAGGAGCAACTTACTTTGGAATAAGTTTACAACACTCGTACTCGTACTCGTCGTCTTCCGCTTATCCGGAACCGGGTCGCGGGGGCAGCAGACTCAGCAGAGACACTCAGACGTCCCTCTCCCAGACACCTCATCCAGCTCCTCCGGGGGGAGCCCAAAGCGTTCCAGGCGCAGCGAGAGACATAGTCGCTCCAGCGTGTCCTGGGCCTTCCCCTAGGGCGTCCTCCCCGGTGGGACGTGCCTGGAACACCTCCCGAGGAAGGCGTCCAGGAGGCATCCGGTTATGATGCCCGAGGGGTGCCACCTCAACTGGCACCGTCTCGATGTGGAGGAGCAGCGGCTCTACTCCGAGCCCCTCCCGAATGGCCGAGCTCCTCACCCTATCTCTAAGGGAGTGCCCGGCCACCCTACGGAGGAAGCTCATTTCAGCCGCTTGTATCCAGGAACCGCCCCAGCGCATGCTGTAGGTCTTGGCTAGAGGGGGCCAGCAGGAACACGTCATCTGCAAAAAGAAGAGACGAAATCCAGACCCCCTCCGGCCCTTGGCTGCGTCTAGAAATCCTGTCCATAAAAGTTATGAACAGGACCGGTGACAAGGACAGCCCTGCCGGAGTCCAACATGCACCGGGAACAGGTCCGACTTAGTGTCGGCAATGCGGATCAAACTCCTGCTCCGCTCGTACAGGGACCGGATGACCCCTAATAAAGGGTCCCCGATTCCATACTCCTGGAGCAGATGCACCCCCCAAGGCATCACGAGGACACAGTCGAATGTGCCTTCTCCAGGTCCACCAAAACAACCTGTGAACCGGTTGGGCAACTCCCATGAGCCCTCGAGTACCCTGTAAGGGTATAGAGCTGTCCAGTGTTCCACGGGCGGGAACGAAAACCACACGTGCCATCTCTCCTGAACCGAGGTCGAGAGCTATCGGCCGTGACATCTCCTCCCAATACCCTTGCCGTAGGCCTTACCAGGGAGGCTGAGGAGTGTGCATCCCCCTGTAGTGTGATCCCCCCCGTCCGGCCCCCATTCTTATGAAGGGGGACCACACCCCGTCCCCTGGCTCAGTCCAGAGGCACGGTCCCCCCGACCGCCATGCATGTTGAAGAGGTGTGTCACCACGCTAGCCCCACAACATCGCGAGATTTGAGGTACTCAGGATCTCATCCACCCCCGAAGCCTGGCCACCGCGGAGCTTTTAACCACCTTGGTGACTTCAGCCTGGGTGATGAAAGAGTCCAACCCCGAGTCCCCAGCCTCTGTTTCACCAGGGAATGCGTGATTGGCAGGATTGTGGGAGATCCTCGAAGTACTCTGCCTTTCACACCGTCCCGATATTTCCCCAGCAGCCTCACCGAAGCTCCTCCCAGGCCCCAGTTTTTTTGCCTCTGCCACAGCCCGGGCCGCAGTCCCGCTTGCGCTCACCGGTACCCGTCAGGCCGCCAGGAGTCCCCACAAGCCACCACAGCCGATAGGACTCCTTCTTCAGCTTGACAAGCATCCCTTACTGCCGGTGTCCACCACCGGTTTTCTGGGATTGCCGCCGCGACAGGGGCACCGCAGACCTTACGTCCGGCCAGCGTACGTGCAGCAGCCTCGACAATAGATGCGGAGAAAACATGGTCCACTTCGGACTCTATGTCTTTTTTTCCAACATCCCCCCAGGAATCTGGTCAAAGCTCTCCCGGCTTAGTGGTGGGAGTTGAATACATCCCCGTGGTGCCGAGGGCTTCCGCCAGGCGTTCCCAACAGACCCTCACTATGCACTTGGGTCTGCCACGTCTGTCGCGGCTTTCTCCTCCTCCAGCGGATCAAACTCACCACCAGGGGGTGATCAGTGGACAGCTCAGCCCCGTCTCTCACCCGAGTGTCCAAAACAATGCGGCCGAAGGTCTGATGATACGACAACAAAGTCGATCATTGACCTCCTGGCCTAGGGTGTCCCGGTGCCAAGTGCACTGTGGACACCCTGTTATGCTTGAACATGGTGTTCATTATGACAATCCGTGACTAGCACAGAAGTCCAATAACAAAACACCACTCGGATTCAGACCAGGGAAGTCATTCCTCCTGATCACCGCCTCCTCCAGGTTGTCACTGTCGTTTCCCACGTGGGCGTTGAAGTCCCCCAGCAGAATAATGGAGTCCCCGGGAGGGGCACTATCCAGCTCCCCCGCATACCAAGAAGGCCGGGTACTACTGACACTACTACTCGGGTGCTCGCCCGTAGCCGAAACGACATTCATGGATGAGGACTGTCCCCAAACCCGAAGGCGCAGTGTCTTACCCTCTCCTCCACCGTGGTAAACACGAGACGGCTGAGCTGGGTGGGCAACAAGCAAACCTAACCCCGCACCCGCCGCTCTCCCTGTGGGCCACTCCAGAGTAGAAGAGAGTCCAGCCCCTCTCAAGGAGATGGTTCCAGAGCCACGCTGTGCGTGGAGGCGAGCCCGACTATTTCTAGTCGTTATCTCTCGACCTCCCGCACAAGCTCAGGCTCCTTCCCCCCCAGCGAGGTAACATTCCACGTCCCCAGAGCCAGCCTAAGCATCCGGGGATCGGGCCGCTGAGGTCTCCACCTTCGTCCGCCACCCAATCCTCTTTGCACCGGTCCCTCACGGTTCCCCCTGAAGGTGGTGGGCCCACTGGGGGATGGCCTCGCGTCTCTCGTTTGGGCTTGGCCCGGCCGGGTCCCGCGAGGAGCAACCCGGCCACCAGGCGCTCTCCGGCGAGTCCCGACACCAGGGTGGGACCCCGGCTCCGCCGTACCGGGCGACGTCACGTCCTCATGAAGGATTCTTGAACCGCTCTTTGTCTGACCCATCACCTAGAGCCTGTTTGCCATGGGAGACCCTACCAGGGGCATTTAAGGCCCAGACAACAGTGCCCCAAAAGGGGCAGTGTACTTAGTATCTGAAATAATAAAAAACCAACATAACATCAAATCATTAAAATTAACTTATTTGCCATTCCATTATATAACTAATCGTATAAAATATTAGGAGTAACTTACTTTGGAATAAGTTTACAACACTAACTGGAGTATTTCAGCTCTAAGCAGAAATCTATGTAGCAGTCTGGTTGGTTTTGTGATATAGTTTGCCTGATAACAGCAGGTCAAAAAGCTCATGAAGATGTGTGCGGAGTCCCCAGTGAGCCTTTTTGCTCCCCTCACTGTCTTCTGCAGGACCGTCTTGCCTGCCTCACTGCAGTTGGTGTATCTTGCTGATATGCAGTTTGACGACACACTCAACATAAAGGCTACCAGAAAAGAAAAAAAAACACCATATCATCATCGTGTGGACATGGACACTGGGAATTCTCCAACAATGATCTTTTGTGTTCTCACATGACCTCAGTCGGATAATACACCCACTGAGTATTATAGGAAATGGTTGAGTCAAAATGATAAGTCTGACTCATTCATGCCATTTCATTGATCACATGTAACACCTAGAATGATAGAATTAATAGTAAAGTTTGCGTTTTCAATCACTGGAACTCTATGGAAGACTATTAATTCAGTCTAACCAGGTCATACTGCAAATTGCAATTCAGTGAAGTTCTTTGTTTTATTGTAGCAGACAAGAACAGCTCATATTTTCATGATCTTTCACCTTTTGTGCAGATGTGGCTATAAGCTGTCCCTTTGGAGGTGATGAACGGCAGGGACTGGTCTACATCTACAACGGATACTTTGAAGGGCTCAGGGAAAAGCCATCTCAGGTGATTGTAGGCCAATGGGCTGCTGGTGCCTTTCCTGCTAGCTTTGGATTTGCCCTCAGAGGTGCTCAGGATCTGGACATGAATGGATACCCTGGTAAGAGATTGTTCACTATGTGTATTTAAATAAAATGACTAGAATCACCTTTTTAGCTAGGGTATGATTTTTACACTTGTGTTATTCTATTTTCCAGATCTCATTGTTGGAGCTTTTGGTGTTAATAAGGCAGTTCTTTATAGGTATGTTTTCAAACTTTTATCCTGTATGTTATGTGTATTTGCTTTCATGGTAAAAGTTTAATGAGAGTTGCAATATCCATCTTTGTGTCCAGGCTGTATGTTAAGACCAAAAATAGGAAATGTTCTAACTTGCCTATTTACCTCTGCAACACTAAATTTATATATGCTGAATAGCTTGAAAATGAATCAAGTTCTTTCTTTTCAAGTGTCAAGTTTCAAGGTCTAAAATATCTCCTAAGCCATTTAAAGTAGACATGAAATATTAATGGTTCCCATGTATTCTGGTCTAGTATTTCTTTTTGATATTTTCCAGATCTGAAAATTATGGAAAGACATAAGCAATATTTGTATTTCCAGACTTCATTTGCTATCCCATTCTCTAAGATCTGTCCATCTATCCTTTCTTCCTGTAGTTTTTGCAGTTTCCATAGCTGTGTTCCATAGCTGAAGCCTGGTTTCTGTAGACATAGTTACTCTGTGTTTTTGCATCTGTGCCTTTTCAAATTGGCAAAAAAATATCAGAACAAAAACTTCATTCTGAAAAGATGTTGGGTTTTGACCTGGAAACTCTGTAGCAACCCTGAATACCTAATGACTGACTTCTTTTTTTTATTTCTGTCCAAAGATCTCGGCCAATTGTCACCACGAGCGCCTCTCTGGTAGTTTCTCCCACAATGATCAACCCTGAAGAGAAGACCTGCCTGATCACCAATGGAAACTCCAGCATTCCCGTTTCCTGGTAAGCGTTAAACTTATACTGAATTAAACTCTTTTGGTCCTGTGACTTTTTTGTTTGACCTGACTGTTCTGTGAAAAAAAAGGATGCGCTTGGCCATTTCCCCCATACATAAACACTGATACCCTGCCAGGAAGTTCTTATAAGCAATATCCTTTATGTCAGCTGACATAGTGCTGGAGTGCACTGAAGGCGGACTTTATTTGACCTATTTTCAGAATGCCTCCTTATCTCACCCCTTCTGTTGGGAAATGGAGAAATATCATGCTGAATAGGGGCTTTGTTGGCCATTTTTGCCCTCCTCCTAATGTGCTCAGTTCAGCTTCAGAAACGGGGAGAGGAAACAGATGACAGTTCCTTGCTGCTCAGCATGGTCGACGCCGTACCCGTATGTCTGCTTTTTAACCCCCCTTTCTCCACATCCTGATTCATAAAGGAAACTCTTGTATACACATATGTCTTGATTATGCTACGTTGCCTGGTGATGAGGAGTTTTCGGAGGGGGCGAAAGGAGTGCAGAGGGGATAATGGGAAGGAGGTCGGGAGGGGAGGGGCTCGGAGGTTTTTGCAGTTGGTTTGAATGAGATATTGTTGTGTGGTGGAACACAGCTGGGAAACATCAGGACACGTAGACTCCTGTGAGCTTGAGTTGTGCAGACACAGGCGTATATAAGTGAAGTTATTGCTACGCCCCAAAAGAAGGCTTCGTATTTCCTTTGTCTTATTCTCTCATTTTTCATCTTTGTTTCAACAAGATTGCCATTTTTTTCCTGTCCTGCAGAGCCTTGGAAAAGTATTCACATCATTTTAAATGTTTCCATGTTTTGTAATGTGTTGAACAAAACATTCAATGGGTTTTAGTGAAATGTCATTTAATAGTTGAAGATAAATAATACATAGAGCATATATTAAATAATAAAACTTGTGGCATGCATTTGTATTTGTATTTTACTCTGATGCTCCTCAATAAATTAAATTAATCAATTGCCTTCAAAAGTCACTCGTTTGGAAAATAGAATCTACCTGGATTTAATTTACTAGCATAAATACAGCTGCAAAAGAACCATTATGGAATTACCTTTGTGGAAGAGTGGCAAGATGAAAGATATAGTTTAAAGAAAGCAATAAGAGTTTCCTTTTTTAAAGTTTGCCACAAGGCATATATTGAACATAGAAAACACGTCCAATCCAAACTGAACTTTTTAGTGGAAGACCAATACTGCACATCACTCTGAACACACCATCCCCAAGGTAAATCATAGTGTTGGCACATCACACTGTGAGGATGCTTTTCTTCTGCATAGACAGGGACGTTGATAAGAGTTGATGGGAAAATAAATGAAGCTAAATACAGGGCAATACTAGAAGAGTAACTGTTATAGGCTGTAAAGAATTATAGACGGGTGGAGGTTTAACTTCCAGCAGGAAAGACCCCAAACTTAAACCCAGAGCCACAATGGAATGGCTTAGATTAAAACAAAGACATACACCAGGAAAGCTTAATACACATGCAGGGCCACACTTTTCAGATGTTTGTTTGTAAAAAAAAAGAACTTCACAACTAAGCATTTCTTTGTGTTGGTCTAGCACATAAAATCGCAGTAAAACAAGTTGAAGTTTGTGTTTGTAATGTGACAAAATATGGAAAAGAGGTGCATTTATATTTTCTGCATTTTCCAGGTTTCACTGTTGGTCTTTGGTCTTTGTTTCACTTGTTTAGGGTTATCAGTTAAAGTGGGGGCGGGGGGATTTGGGCAGCAGTAGAAGCATGCTGTGAAGCTGATGTCATGGGAGAGGTCTACAGGCTTATACAGACGGCCACTGACTGGTCAGCACTGAAACCTGAGTCTTGCACAATTTCACCCCTCTTAACTCCGCTGTTGCTTTCTGTGTGTCGGCTGGTAGATCGGTGGAAGCGGAGACCTGATGCTTTATCAGCCCAGCTGGCGAGAGTGGTCAGATGCCAGCTCTGTCTCCAAACATTTAAATATTTCTCACATTATTCGTTGCATTCCCAGTATTCCACACGCCTTGTGATTTGAACCCTGAAAGAAGTTGACACAATGAAAATGAAAATTGATGGTCTTGTGTGTACTGTGTGTTTAAGCTGAATCTTTTTCATGAATAAATTTGCCTTTGTTATTAAACCTTTGATTAGTTTTTTTTGTGTGTCTAAAACAGCGTCAATCTGAGTTACTGCATATCTGCTGACGGGAAACACCTACCGGCCAATCTAGGTGAGCCAACTTTCCACATCTGCACTTTATTACAAGCATGCAAGTCGTCAACTGGCCACCAATGTTAGCGTTTGAGATCCATATCAGTGACACATAGTTTTGACAGAAACTATAGATCTCTGGATTTTTTTCTGGCAGTGTTTAATAAGCAAGTCTTCTGCATTCAATCACTTTTCTTATCATTAGTTATTATCTCTTATTACCCTTTTCTCTTAGCACAGATGCTTTCTCTGCCTCTCTGTTTAAGTTACATCAGCTATATTGCAAGTGCCTTAGAGAATTTACAGAGGGCTTTTTCAGCCCTGTCATTAGGTGACTTGTGAGCATTCATCATCCAATGAATGCTTATTTGTGTTCCAGACTTCCAGGTGGAGGTGCAGCTTGACAGCCACAAGCAGAAAGGTGCTGTGAAAAGGGCTCTGTTCCTGGATTCCCAGCAGCCTTTGCTCCAGAAAACTGTGAGGGTTCGCCATGGGGAACGTCTGTGTAACCACACAAAGATCTATATAAAAGTATGTCAAATCTTTCACTTTTTAAAATGAATAGCATTTTGACTTTATTGGATTAAGAACAAGCCTAGTCTTGAACAGATTTTCTTCATCTCTACAAAGCAGGTGTTTATGTAAACTCTACAATGTGTTTTCTCTACTTGTAGGATGAGAAAGAATTCAGGGATAAACTGTCCTCCATTTTTGTGGCCTTGAACTTCAGCTTGGACCCAAAAGCTGCCACCGACTCCCGTGGCCTGCGGCCCATCCTCAACTACCAGACCACCAACGTTATTGAGCAGAAGGTACTTGGACAGAATTTCAAATTGCTTTATCTTTTGGCAATACGGTTAAAGAAACCTTGTGTGATCTATAAGGCTTTTTAAATATCAATAAAACTGAGAAATATTCACTAATAATTTGGGTTTGTTTTAGAGAATGCTTAGAGAGGTGAAGGCAATAAGTCTTCCACACAGACTTATTCTTTTTATCAGCGGCCAACTATTTACTGAATATGATCAGCTTGATAAAAGAGAGAATTTGTTTATTTCAAAGTAATAGTTCTGTTTTTATAGGTTTTGGAGTTACTATGAACAGTCAGCACCTAGCCTGCGGAAGACAACTTGCAGGGTTTTCCCATCAATTTAGTTCCTGGGCTTTACCATGACTAGTGCTAGAGCCAGTTAGTTTCTGGTCCTGTTTTTTCATGATCAGAGCACAACCTTGGAACCATTTCTAATTTTTAAGTGAGGCGAATCAAACACCTGTTTTTTTTAAGAGCTGACTGTTTAAAAGCTTAGTTGGAAACGCTATTAATGGATTTAGTAGTGGTTATACCAGCTCTATGCAATACATGGACCTACTCTAACTATGTGTAAAAAAACAGCAGGTAGATAAGAGGCAATGAGCTCATGTTATCCCTGTGCAAATCTGACTTAATTCATTTTAAACCTCAGTGTTTCTGAGGTTTTGTTTGGTAGAGTTGCAACAACCAATATAGCTCACCAGACTGAGACGAGATGAGATTTTAGCCTGTCACAGTATCCTTACAGAACAAATACAAATTGTTTCTTGTCTGTCGCTCTCCCGCTGTTTCTTTTTTTTGCTACCGAGAAACAAAATGCAGCCACACAAACGATTTAAAGTGCTTGAGGTGTGTTGACAAAAGTCTTTATTACCTGACTTGGTCAACACAACACAGCAGTTCAAGAACCATTTCCTCACATATAGCTAGACCACGGCATCAAATTTAAAGTACTCCCCTTCGCATCCAGGAGTAGGATAGCACCTTGTGAGCAGACTTGACTTTGACAAGAAATATTGGAATGAACTGATAAGATTTCGTTACCCATCTAGTTTCTTGTCTTAAACTGGGCAAATAAAAAAAACAGTTCTAATTCTGGAGTTTTAAAAAACCTTTTTGGGTTTGTTGGTCCCTATGAGCCTGGCCCCCAGCTCCTGATGCTACCACTTTTTCCTGTGGCACAGAGTACTAAAAAAGCACTTAACCCAGTTTTAGCACTGACACCAGTTTGCTGGAAGACAGACAAAAAAAAAAAAATCATCTGAATACAACTAAAGGAATTTTTATATTTTGGAGAGGACACAAATCATGAAATTTCTCCATCTGGTGAAAGTCTTTGTGAAATTAACCAGTTAGAACTGTCTAAACATGCATCTTTTCAGCCAGAAAAGATGCATGGAATATGCACCATTGGGAAGTCCAGAATTGACTATTGGAATACTTAAGAAATGGCAGTCATTGTAATTTGAACTCTTTTGTTTAAATCATTTTTTCTGGATTACAGTTTGTCTGACTTGGTTCCTGATGGTCTCTTTCCCTGATGTCTCTTCTAGATGTCAAAGCAATTTGTCCTCTAACAGAGGTGGTCTGTTGTTGAACTAAAACCTTGAGACAAGCCTGAGATGTAACACTAATCCTGAAACTGTATAAGAAACATATTTTATAGAAAGAGTAAACTTGATATGAGTGTGTATGTGTGCGTAAAAGGGAACAGTGTCAGACTGCCAAGATATTTCATTAATCTTTCCTTATATTACATCGGTGCAGCATTGTGTAAACAGTGAAGAGTGACCGTTACACCGCAGTCTTGGGTTAGATGAGACACACGATGCTCTATTGATTTTTGCATATGTTCTGAGAATGTGTGGCAGGCCTTGTAACACTTCACTTCGCTGTGCCAAGTTCTTTTCAGGGGGGATGAGAGATGGCTAATGTTCTTGGACTAGTTTCTATCTCATCCTAACATACTCCACATGTATTTTATGGCTTTAGGGAAGATCTATTAATTTAAACCTTTTTTTAAGATATTGTTTTTGAGGGAGGGAATCTGGAAGTGATTAAAAGTGTGTATCAATGCCTTTGCTGTTTTTGAAATAGCCTCATCTAATTGACTGAATATGAATGATTCATACTGCCTGTTGTCTGATTTTCCTGTGTGATAATGATATTTCTGTTGATATTGCTGCTAAAGTGCACTATTGGTACTATAAACCTGCCTTGCGCTGACAGAACAGACCAGTCAAAGGTTCACATGTGGCCGAGTTAGCATAGTGGTTACCATGGTGTCCATAATTAGAGCCCCGTAGATTGCATAATAACAAGAGGGGCACTATGCTGTCTGTAATCTCTTCTACATTTCTATTTATTATCCTCATCGTCACAAGCATCATCACACTGTCAGTTGCAGCGGCTTGCAATTTAGCAGTCCGCAGGGCTTTCCCCCGCCGCTGCTTCACCACACGCTCAGCGGTCATCCAATCATTTGCTGGAGTTTCTGCTCCTTTCTTGTCTTTCCCTCAGCTGTAATCTCTGATGCCTCACTCCTGTTTTCATGTCAACAAAGATATCTTGTATCTTAGAGCGTCCTCTAAGCTGGAGGATCCCGACCTCCCTCCTCCTCCTTTCTATGTGATCATATGCGGCGGTTTGCTGGGTGGTGTAGTATGTGGTGAAACGCGGTTCACCACATAGAGCTGTGATGTGGGACATGGATGAGAACTGGCAGCTGTGCGCTTAGGATCGTCTCTAGTTCGCGCTCCAAGCTGCTACCTGCTCATTGTTTCCATGCGTGTTTGTGTATCAGGACAGCTGATTTTTGGGACTGTCTGAGCTGCCGCCCAGGTGTTCTTTGGTTGCTGGATGGCAGACGGGTGGAATGTGTTAGTCACGCCGCATGTTGCATCCTGCTGCACAAGTCCTTTTTAAGGATATGTGATTTTAGTTTGCTTTCTTTTCACATGTTGAATGAGTCAGAACGTCTTGCCATCAGCAGCCACATTATATTAACTCTTTATCACTTGTTTGTTTATCTTTCAGGTTCAGATTCTGTTGGACTGCGGAGAGGATAACGTCTGTGTTCCTGACTTGAAGCTGGCAGTCCATAGGTAAGTCCACTCACATCCTTGTCTGATATGGATTTTAGAAAATCAATAGTCATGGAGAACTTTGCAAAAATATTAATACCCATTGTACTTTTTAACAATTTGTTATGATACAAACTTCATTGTACGTTTTGATGTTGTGAATTGTGGACCGAAAGGAAAAAAATTCTTTACAAATAAATTTCCTAAAAGTGTGGTTTTCATTCTATTCCCTGGGCCAATGCTTTTGCTGCAAGTCTTTTTGGGTCTGCACATCTACACACTGAAATTCTTGCCCATTCTTCTTTGCAAGATAACGCCAACTCAGTCAGAGTGGATAGAACCATCTTCCCAAAGCTTTTCAATCAGATTTTGATCTAGACTTTGCTGTGGTCTTTCTAACATATAAATATACTTGGACCTAAACAATTCTATTGTAACAAGTTTTCTTCCAGTATTGACCCACATTTAACTTCATCAAACTACTCACTAACTCTGACCAGTTTCTCTTTCCCTTCTGAAAAAAAGCAGTCTACAGTATAATGCTTCCACCACCATATTCCACTGTGAGGACGGTGTGTGGAAATTTGGTCTCATCTGACCAGAACACCTTCTTTCACATGTTTGCTGTGTCTCATATGGCCTTTGGCAAACTGCAAAGTAGAACTCTTAAAACATTCTTCTTACCGCTTTTCCATAAATGCCGGATTTGTGGACTAAAAGTTGTCCTATCAACAGCGTCTCCCTCCTGAGCTTTGGATCTCTGCAGTTCCTTCAGAAGTACCATGGGCCTCTTGGCTACTTTTGTGATTAGTAGTCTCCTTCACTGGCTTTTCATTGCCAGAGGATTTCCATGTCTTCATTGGTTAACCTATCGTTAGGTCATACTTTTTAGATTTTCAGATAATAGATTGTTTGCACAGGATTTTGCCAGAGTAAAGGAGGATGAATGCAAATGCACGTCACTATTTTTAGATTTTTATTTGTACAAGATTAAGAAAACCTTCAATTCAATTAAATTAATTCAGTTTATTTATATAGCGCCAATTCACAACACATGTTGTCTCAAGGCACTTCACAAAAGTCAGGTACATACATTCCAATTAATCCTAACCATTGAACAGTTCAGTCAGATTCAGTTATTTATTAAAATTGGATAAAAAGTTTTTTTATCTAAGGAAACCCAGCAGATTGCATCGAGTCAGAGATTTGTAGCAGTCACTCCTCCTGGATGAGCATGTAGAGACAGTGGACAGTCACTGTCTCTACCTTGTATCCTTTTCTGTCCACTTCACAATTATGTCATATTTTATGCTGATCTGTCATAAAATATATTGAAGTTTGTAGCTGTAACCTAATAAAATGTGAAATGTTTCAGAGGCCGTGAATACTTTAGTTAGTAACTGTACTCGGTAAACTCTGAACAAGGTCACTTTGAACTCTTGACGTGTGCAAACAGGACCTTAACCATAAATACAGCTGTTTTTTGTTTCATTTAGCATGCCAGAAATCGAGTTTTAATGGTCATAACATCATACAGTGATATGACACCATTCCATAGAAACAAGTACCACTTTTCTCCTTGTAGCAAACAGAAGACGGAGGAGATAAAGGAGTGTGTTTGGATAGCTGTTTACCAGAGAGCAACCAAGAAATCTGTTTGCATTTTCCTCAAAAATAACTGCCTTTTCGATGCTCCCTTCTCTGCTCTGTCATTTTGATCTCACATTCCTATATTTATCTCCCATCTGCAATCATTTTCCCCTGTATACATATGGCTGGATATGTAATAAGGCATTGGCGATTGTGATAAGTGCTATTAAAATAGTCCCTTGTTGTTTCTGTCTGCTCTGTAGTAAATCATAGAAAGCTAATGGTAGTCAGAGGAGCCGACAGGATGACAAAGATTTAGTAAAATGTGTGGTAAAAAGTATTTAACATTCCCTGGGATGTTGTTTTTATATGTTCTGCAGCCAAATCACATAACCTGTTGGATGGGGGATCTGTTGCAGAAGCTTTAGGGTTTTTGGTGTTTTTAGTTGTCAGCTTTCATTTGGTTTTTAAATTGTAAAGCCAGTGGGTTGGACCCAGACTACGCTTGAAGCTTAGGCTAGCAGAGGATCAGATGTTTTTATTCATGAGAGGAGGCTGTAATTAGAAAAGTTTGCGCCTCTTCCAATTCTCACTGTTTTAAACCATGGTGAGCAAGAGAAAGTAGGGAATAGCGGTGGGTGTTGTGGTGCATGAATGACTATTACTACAACATAACATTTTTTTTACTGTAGTAGGATTCGTGAGATTAATTCATTGATGTTCTTTCCATCTTTGACATGCTGCTCACTATGCCTCTAATCTTGTCTACAACCAACAAACACTTTGAAAAACATCTTACTTCTTACACTCTTATGAGCCTAGTATACCCTAACCTCTGCTTGTTTCTGTAACAAGTTCAATAATTGAACCTATCAATCGTTTTTTCTTCTCTTGGGCCCTCAGCGACAGGAAGGAAGTCTATCTTGGCGATGACAACTCGCTGACCTTAACTTTCAACGCCAGGAACGAGGGAGAGGGAGGAGCGTACGAGGCAGAGCTGTATGTTGCGTTGCCCCCTGAGGCAGATTACAGCGGTATTGCCCGTAACAATGAGGTGAGAGGGAAACGCTTAAAAAAAATCCAGAGTGTAGAATCCCAGACTTTCTGAGACTAATGGGTTGAATGCATCCTTTTTGTTTCTCCAGAGCCTCACCCAACTTACCTGCAGCTACGAGACTGAGAACCAGACCAGATACTTAAGCTGTGATCTGGGCAACCCAATGAAGGCTGGCACCAATGTAAGAATATTCATCTGTTATTGGAACATTTTTATTTTTTTCACCACACAGTGTCATGGTAAAAAGAAAGTACACTTCACTTTTAATTCTTGAACCATCTTTAGCGACCCAGTATTTTCCGTACGATTATTATTATTTCTTTTCATTTTTTAGTCATTATGTACATTCTGTTGTAGATTTGCTCATTTGTTTGGCATCATTGACGTGTTGAGTGACCCAGTTTGGGTCGAGCATCAGCTATTTTACAGATAGGCTCAGATTTGTCTTGGAAAACAGTACTCCTGTACACAGAGGAGTTCATGGTTGACTTATTGACTGCCAAGTGCCCATGTCCTGTGGCCTCCACTATCGCGCCTAACAGTTGGTGTAATGTTTTTGTGTCAATATGCTGTGTTTGGTTTATGCCAAATATGGTGCTGTGCACTATGAACAAACATCTTTACTTGCTCTTATCTGCCCAAAAGACATTGTTCAAGATGCATTTTTGTTTATTTTAATGCCAATCTGGAAAACTAAGTCATGATGCCAGGCTCAGTTTAGACAGAAGAGGCTCTTTCCTAACAATCCTTCTAAACAAGCCACATCTGTGCTTTTTATCTATCTGTACTGTTCAAACCTTAATATTCGATATGTTAATTCGACCCGAATTAGCTTAACATGGAGCACTTGCTTGTTTATTTGCAATTTCTCTGACCGTTCACTGGTCAGAACTTGGGTTGCATTTGCTGGAATATCCACTACTGAAGAGACTGGCAGCTTTTACAATGAATCAAATTAATCGTGATTTATTTAATCTAACTATTTTAGTTCGATTAAATAAATCAATTGTTACAATTGTTTGTAAATTATATTATTGGCAAAAACTGCTTTTCTAACGTCATTGCTGAAGTCTTTCCATTTTGACATTGTGTTAACACATCAAAGTAAACTCAGGAGCAGCAAACTGACCAAGCTCCTGCTGTTATAGAAGCGATCACACTTTCTAATGATCAGTTGATGATCTGCATTCAATTAACATCGTTTCACTGCGACTTTGTTTCTAGAATTCATTGAAAACAGGAAGGGTGTACTTAGTTTTTCACAGTTTATATTTTAATGCTGGTTTCCTTTCAGTTATTAAGTGGAATCTGTTGTGCGATTTTTATCATGACTGCACCAAAAGAGTAATATGTTATGCTATGTTTTTAAGGCATGTTTCCTTACAGTATTAAATCATAAATTGCTGATGCTTGTATGATGCATTGTTTTTGTGGGGGTAGGCGGAGGGTGAATGGCAAGGAAAAGTTTGCTTGTGTCCGGAAAGGTTGCGACCGGAAGTAGAGACTCCCATCTGTTACCCAAGCTTCCTGTTGGGAAAAGGTCTCCTTACTGACTGAGTCACAAGTTAGCACATATTTACCAGGACAGCAGAGGAAGACTGTAAACTACGTTAGCTGGGTAGTGACAATATGACCTGTAATTTTAAAAACAAGTTTTGAATGTATTTTTTAGATTTTGATTGAAGATACTTGATGTAAATTATCTTAGTAGCTCCTAAAGAGGGACTTTAGAGGTGAGAGTTGAGATATATTTATGCAGAGCTTGAAAAAGAGCAAGGCAATCAGCAGTTCTTGCTAATGGTAGTTCATCTTTCCAAATAACTTTTTCCAAGAACTGTCTCAAATAACAAAAGTCCTTACTATGTTTTGATTCTGTTTGTAAATTCTGGTCTTTATATTTACATTCTACCTTCACAGCTTTGGGCGGGTCTGCGTTTCACGGTGCCACGTCTCAAGGACACGCACAAAACTGTCCAGTTTTACCTGCAGATACGCAGGTACACTTTGAACACACTGTGTTTCTATAATATTTTCTGATTCTGATTTAATAGTATAGATCTAAATTATCAGCCAATCTGAATGTTTTCTTGTTTTTTCTTTCACAGTAAAAATGAGAATAACTCCCAAAGTGAAGCTGTCTACTACAACCCGGAGGTGGTGGTCCAGGCTGATGTCATTCTGCAGGGGTGAGTTCAGCATTAAGGATTCTCTCATTTGTACCTCTGGGACTTTATTCAGTCTCCAGATCCTCCGTCCACATGCTCTCATCTCCCTCCTTCTCTTTTCAAGTGTGTCTCGGCCAGATAAGGTCTTCTTTCCACCGGCCAACTGGAAAGTGCCCAAAAACTACGGGGTGGAACAGGATGTCGGGCCTGCCGTGGAGCACATTTATGAGGTAATCAGCCACACTCTTATCTTTACACACTCATTGGGAACTGAATAGATTGGGTTTGAAAGTAGATCCCATTGTTCATTCTAAGAAAGAAAAGGAAAGAAAATGGACTCCAGATTGCACAAAGATTTTGATTGCGCTCTACCACCAATTTAAACATTAGAAAACCATATCAGATACAAATTCTTCAGCCCAGTTATAAATAATATTTTAAACAAAAATAGGGGTTGTCACATTACACTTTCATGTATATTCATCACTACAATGGACATGTATTAAAATGTGTTTTCTCATGTCTGTGGTTGTTAAAGAGATACTTGCATTTGAGCCACTTCATTGAACTCTAGTGTGTCGCTCCATACACTGCAACCTACTAGCCAGGCAGTGTAACTGCATAGAAACCTCTTCAACCATACATGCTGTCTGCCAGAAATGCAGCAAACATATCTTACCTTCTATAGTAGGACTAAAAAACTACAGACTAAAAAATTTGTAAACCTCTGTCCCTTAAAGTGGACATCATGAATCACTGGCGTTATTTTCCATACTACTAGTAACAGCAGTAATGGCTTCTATTTACAGGGTTTTTGTAACCAAAACATTTTTTGGTTATTTTTTAGTATCTTGATACTTGATGTAGTATCTGTAAAACTGTAGTGCAGTACATGACATAAAGACCTGTAGGTAGTGATCTAAAAATCAATTGAAGATGATGCTAGGTACCTATAAATATCTCTTAGAAAAGGAAGGATTGGGATGAACTATTTGTAGTGTCAGTGGAGCTTGTAAATCGGACCAAACTAAAGATGCTAAGGTAGCTTAGGGTCCTGACATAGCTCAGAAAGAAAAGTAGGTAATATCAAATTGGAAGGCCCAACAAAGACCTTGTTATAGTGTGGCGGCCTTGTTTTTTGTGTTCTTCATTTGTACTAACATATTATAAGAGTTGGGTTTGTATGTCATTGTGTTCATTGATGACTTTATTATTCATTTCCTTTATTAAATACTATTAACACTGTATCATTTAGTTGAAACGTTCATTGCTAAAATACAGAGTTTAGCAGAGAGGGTCTGAAGATGAATGTGACAGAACAAAGTAGAAGAGACAAGGGATTTTTTTTATTGACACTCAGCAATGTTAGAAAATTGTCAAATATATATCCGAATTATTATAATTTTTTTATTTTATTTATTTTTTTGCAGCACTAGAGGCCTTTATTTTTCATTTTTCGATAGTAGGTAGACAGGAAAGAGAGGCAAAGGGGGGGGGGGGTGGGGGGGGGGGGGGGGGGGGGGGGGGGGGAAGAGGGGGGGGGGGGGGGGAGGGGGGGGTGGGGGGGGGGGGGACATTCGGCAAAGGTCACGGGGTCTGGGACTCAAACCCGGAACAGCTGCACCGAGGACTATAGCCTCTGCACATGGTCGCATGCTTAACCCCTACACCACCAGCGCCACGCCCATATATCCGAATTATTTTAACTGCAATATATTCACATTATTTTTTACATCTCACTCAATGTATAGCATTATTAATTTTCTTGTCACACGTATAGTCCACCTGAGTGGATCGTAAAACTCTTTGCACAGTACATGTTCAAAATAAAATGAATACATGTTTTTTATTTGAAGATGCTGAACTCTTCAAGCTCTTATTTGCTTGATTTTTCCAGCTTGTCAACAATGGCCCCAGTCGGATCAGTAGCACCTTATTGGAGATGCGCTGCCCTCTCCGCATCCAGGGTCGCTCTCTCCTCTACCCGCTTGACTTCTTCACGGAAGGTCCCATCAACTGCACCACGGACAAAAGCATGAACCACCTTAAACTCAAAGTGAGCATCTCGCATGCACATGCACACCTCTTTGGGTCAAATGGGGCTAAATTAGAGATCCTTCTGCACCAGATTACCAAGGTTTTGACCACATCCACCTCCTCCTCCCAGCTTCCCAGCCCCACCCATGACACTCACCCCACCGCTGCTTTGAAGTTACAGCCCTTCCCTACGCTCACAGCTCAAAGAACCACCTCACCCAAGCACCACACTCACTCATCTTCAGCATACACCAACACCCCCTTTCCAAGTAGTAGCCTCTAAGAATCTGTTGGCAAAACATTTCCATGCAGTTGTTTTTGTTTATATTTGAAGCCTGACAGATGTTGAGCAGGGATGTGAGGGTGTCATCCATCTTAGCTGTGACCTAATGTTCCCTTGTGAATCACTAAGTATGGTGAAATTCCATGGGAATGCACGAGAGGGGAGTGCTCACATGCCTCTGACTTATTATAAAAAAAAACCTCAGGGTCATGTCACATTAGGCCATACATTGACAGAAGCTCCTCAGCTGAAGTTTGTAAATATACTGAACTAATCAGTGGCTGTATGTTTGTGGCTTTATTCAGCTCCAGCACATATCCACAGAGTCTCCCATTCTGGCACTGAAGGCTGAAGAGCATCATGTTGAGAAGAGGGATGTCCACAAGACCCAGCTCGCTCATTTGACGAACCTGGTAAGATACTCTGAGAAGAACTGCTACTTAGTAGAAGAAATTCTGAAAGTGAGTGGTGTAGTGGTCTAGTCCATGGTTTTAATATGGGTACCCAGGTTCAAGCCCCAGTTGTGTCAAAAATGACATCTGGTGGAAAAACTCTGCCAAGTCTGTGTGCAAGTTGTAATGACTTGCTGTGTCGACCCCTAAAAACGGGAGCAGCTGTATAATTTTGACCCCATGTTAAGATTTTTGAAAGTCATTGATGTTTGCTTTATAATCCTTTCACATCATTAAAAGCCCAAAATTGATTTAAGATTAATGCTGATAAATAAATGCAAAGCTCTGTGTAGGCATTTCTCAGGGGACTGGATAATTAAATGTAATGCCATTAAATAGGAGAGGTCAGAGGGCACATACTGGTCTATCTGTGGCAATTAAACCTGCAAAGATGGGAGACATGGGGTGGGATTTTTGCTTTGTTTTTGAAGACCTAAGCAAGGCTAAAAGCACAAAGGGCTGATTCTAACTGCCCTAATCATAAAAGTCTTTTAAAAAAAGAGTTTGACAAAAGAGTTTAAGATCAGTTGTTTTGATGGTCTTGGAGCGCATTGGTTATCTTGCATGTTTTCTGAATGTTTGGTGGTGATTGGCACATTAGTGAGCACAATAGATTCAATGCTGTAATATCCATATTCCAAATTCAAAACATTTGCTGGGTTAATTAATTATTTATCATAATTGTTTATTTACAAAATCTAAAATAGTAAAATCTAAATTAATAAATTAATAAATCTTAATTCAACTTGGTTTGCTAAGTAAACAGAAAATTATGAAAATGTTAAGATATTTAGATAAAAAAGTAATTATTCAAGTTCAGCTAAAACAACATGTATATTTTTGCTGTCTGTTCAAAAGCTCTCTCAGCTGTTCATGGGTCTTCATCAGAAAGTGAATGCCATAATAGGAAAATTATATGTTAGTTTTTATGTATTTTTCACTTTATATTCTAACAGACCTTTCCCAGAACCTCTGCATGTTCTGGAAGGGTTGTAGGGAAAAAGCAAGTCAGACAAAGGGGTTTGGCTAAGACAGTTAATCGTTTTAAATGAACATGTTGCCAATGCAAAACCTTCAAAAATGTGTAACATTAAATCTGTTTCTGTTGCTTGACAGTATTGTTTCTGCTTGGTTTTAAAGTAACTGTAGTGAAGATAGAACTGTACAAGCATCAGCTCACAATCATCATCATCATAGTTTCGATTTGTGCTAGAATCCAATATGTGGTAGATTATTAAATAATGAGGTGCCATGGATTCATTCTCTGTACCTCAGTAACGTATTTGACAGGCTGGCCTTCATGCCAATACCTGATGTTATTGACCGAGATGCTGAAGCTTATGGAAAGTGATGGGAACATCATGACGATCAAGAGGAGAGATGAGGTTGCGAAATCTAGTTTAATCGCAGCTGATATCGTCATAGGAATGTTCAACCATAACATCGCCATTGGATGTTTTCTTGGTACATTGCAGTCATACATAGAGGTTTGCAATACTTGGTAGTAAAATGATGAATTGTGATGAGTGTTTGGGATCATTGTCCTGTTGGAGCACCTAGTGGTGTCCAAGGTCCAACTGCCTAGCTATTTGTTTAATGTGAAGAACTTTTAATTGCCCCCCCCCCCCCCCCCCCCCCCCACCCACCCCCCCCCCCACCACTGACATGATGCTACCACCACCATGCTTGACAGTTGGCACAGTCTTCTAAGATTCGAAAGCCTCTCCTTGACTCCTATAAACATAATTGCGGTGAATTCTACAGGTTCTACAAGTTTGTGATGGACTCTGGGTTTTAATATGGAACTGTGCATTTTAAAGACAGCTGATTTGGACAGATTGCTTATATTTTTTTGTAGCAATTCGTTTTTGTCTTCCATAAACTGATTGTGTTGTTAGCCTTGTATAACAATTTCTAAAGATGACTCCAGCCAACTTTAAATTAGTTTTCTAAATTCCCAGTTCCACCAAGAGGAAGTGAACTGATCTTTTGCCTGTCTGTTTCAATACTCATTAGGTCTGTCTAGGTCTGAGACTAAAGGAATTGGGCGTTTGCGCTCCTCCTCTCTCGGGTTTTCCCTGCTTGGTGTAATAAGTAAACTAGTGCTTTCCTGTAGGAAACTTAACAAAACCTCCCAGTGCTGGGGGGTCTAGCTTTAGCATAGGTACTAAAGGACAATGTGTGCATGTTGTAAAACATTATAGCAGCATTGTTGAGACCTAATAAAGATTGTGTATTCTACAGTCTTGAGAAAAATGGGCCGGGTTTAGTGGTTGGGCAATAATGTGGCAAGTTGTGCATGCTGCATTTTTACAGTCTCATGACATTCCTTCGGTCTAATTTGAAGCAGGCGTGGAATAGGGATAATAACATTGGGCTCTTTGTTACATTTATGTGTCCTGAAGCATTATGACTGTATTTATTACTAGTTTTGCCTTATAAAATTTCACCTGCATTTACTTTAGCTTGTCCTGTTGTGGGATATTTTTGTGGAGATCATTATTTAGTACAACATTCTCTTTTTTCCCAAAGTCTTGCTCCAATGTAGAGTGCTGGACGCTCCAGTGCAATGTGGGTCTCCTGGAGAAGGGAACCACCGCAATCCTGAAAATGCGCTCACGCGTCTGGGCTGAGACCTTCACTGAGGTCAGTGGGAGAACAACCCTGCCATTCAAACTGCCTTCTTCATACATGAACATGTGTTTCCAGCAGAGGAAAGTGCCAGAAAATACATCCCACTAGTTCTTGTGTATTTTCTCTTGTCAGGATTTGGCAGGATCTAAGAAGCAAATTTCTTAAAGCTTAAAAAAAAACAAAAGAGAAAACCTCAAACGAATCAAAAGCAGAACTCTGTAACACATTTGTTCATGCTCACTTGGCATTTGCAATGGATCTGAATAAGCTTCCACACTGTGTAGATTCACGTATTTGCCTAAAGGAACAAAACTGTTGTTTTCTGGAATTACCACATTTCTACAGATTGCTGTACAATTTCTTTTTGTTATTCTTGGCTATCGTGTCTGCTCTACATTTGCATCTGCATTTATCAACTGCTGCACACAGTAACATGACATATGTGTGATGTATTGGGAAATCAGTATCTGTTAGAACCACTCAAAGGATTGGAATACTAAAATATTTTATTTTTTCCATGGTCTATGTCACCACCTTGTGTAGTGTTTATGTACTTCATACATTTTAAATGTATTTTTTATGCTTGTCTTTTCAGAGAGCTTACAAGCAATATGTAATGGAGTGTCTGGCCAGATTCAATGTAAAAAAGATGCCATATGTAATTCCACCCAAACACTATCCAAGTGGTCAGAAAAAGGTATGTATGATCATTACAAGGACTACTCTACTCAGCTGGATTATTTTAAGCTGAGAAACTGTCTTGTCCTTCACAGGTGGTGACCCCAATAGTTTGGAACAAGCCAGACATTGAAAACTCAGTCCCTCTGTGGATTATCGTCTTGGCCATCCTGGCCGGTTTACTGCTTCTGGCTCTCCTTATCTACGTGCTTTACAGGGTAAGTGATTCAGTTAAGCAAAAGGAGTTTGAAATATCACTTTGTTGCTATTGAGATATGTTAAAGGGTATATTTCACCATTTTCAGCCTCTGTATTTCATTTGTGTTTGGGCTTTTAAACACATACTTATAACCCTAACCCATATTAAGTTCCATATCTGAATATGATAAATAATTAAAATACATTAAAGAAAGGAAGAGGCAGTTAAGAGCACACCTGAAAGTTGCAAAAGAGTGATAATGTCAACTATGTAGCACTCAACTCAAGCATCGATGCATAACACAATGGCCTGCTAAGACGAAAGTAGTGATAAAAGAGTCTGAAGCTTGAAAGAGACTTCATAAAGCAAAATGTACATGGTGAATTGTCAGGAGTCAGGAGAAATCAGGAGTTTGGCCTGCAAACCTCTGGGAGTGTGGAAAAACAACTTTCAGTCAGTCATTTTCTACCGCTTATTCCATAGTGGGTCGCATTGAAGCTAGTGCCTATCTCCAGCAGCCTACGGGCGAGAGGCGGGGTACACCCTGGACAGGGCTTTTGGCAAACACTAACTAGAAAAACAAAAATTCTGACATTCAGGAAGAAATAACTTCTGTTCAAGTTCTAACCAGCATTGTTACTCTAATGCCCACATGAACAGGCCAGTACCCCCATTTTTTCCAACAACCGTGTTACCAAATTTACGTTATATTCACAAGATTTACAGTGGTTGTAAAAACAACTCAAACTGAAAGGAAGCAGATGAAAATCCACCCTTCAGCGCCTATTGATATGCTATGTGATAATCCATATATGGCAATGGCTCCAAGGCTCTTTTTGTGTCAGAAAATTCTTTTGAGAGGCTGACTATCATTTATTTGTTTTGTGCTTTAAAGAATTTTAGGTTTTCAGTGTCTAAAATAGGATCACAGTTGAAGAACGTGTGTATAAGATGATCAGGAGTGTGTTCACATCTAATTTTCTGCATGTCTGATTTTTATCTCCTTGCAGTTTGGCTTCTTCAAGCGATCTCTACCTTACGGCACTGCCATGGAGAAAGCCCAACTCAAACCACAGGCTGCCTCTGAGGCCTAACTGACCGACTGAACTACCAGAACCACAATATCTGGCCCAATGATTGCGATGGAGAAACACAACGGAACATGTGGCGTGGATCAGAGTTGCGTGAACGAGAGACTACTGGAACTCCGCTGTGCTGCACTAGAGGAAGACAAAAACCCAAGAATCTACAAGCCAAATGAATGTTTTTTTTATTTATATCTTTTTTTTTTACCCTGTTGGGATTGTCGTCAAACAGAACTTATCTCTGTGCCTAAAAACAAATCTTAGACTATAGAGCAAAAACAAGCACACAGGCTATCGTTGTCCTGCGCATACAGGAACATGTTGGGTTTACTTTTGAAGATGTCTGTGATGAAGACCTGTTTAGCTGCTTCATATTGGTGCTAATGATTGGATATGTTTGCTGCCTTCAAGAGAGGATTGTTTTTCAGGTTGAAAACTGATTAGCAGGATCCAGGCTGCATTACATTTAAAGATACAGGATAACCTGTGTAAAAGCTAAAATGAATTGTTAGACCCTGTTTTTACACCTTAAACTGTGTGAGCCGTTGCCGTTTTCCAGCCCAGTTCTCACTGGGATGCTCCCCGCCACTATGCAACCCCTGAACAGGAAAAGCGGGTATTAAAAATGCTTTAGATGGATGTTTTCAGCTGTACATGGAAATGATCACTTTCTGCCTCAGGTTGGTGGACAGTGTTTGTATTTTTTATTTTTTGCACTCAAAGGAGATCTACTGATATTTTTTTCCAAATACACCAAAGACTGACTGAACTTCCTTTGAGATTTGACTCTGACTCCTACTGATCACTTTGTCCAAGTCCTGTAGTATGTGTTCTCAAGCTGCAATTGTTGGCGTAGCGGCGTTAGTTAACTGGGATGGGACTGGAACCACCACAGACCTGTGGAACCTCATGTTGAAGCAGCGTGGTCCTCTCTTGTCTTCTGCTTGGGTTGTGATGCTTAAAGGGTAAAGCACATCAGAGTTGTTGGCCATGGTAGCATGATGAAAACTGACAAAGACAGGACAGACAGCCTTGATGTAGCCCTGGCAGGAGGCTGAAGAACGATGGATCATTTTTCAGCTTACAGTGTGTTGCTGAATGAGATACTGTATTTTTCTTTTTTTTTTATGAGTAAAATGAATGAGACGCAGCTGACATCATCCCACTACCAAAAAAAAGGCTACAGGGACTGAACAATATAATTCATTGTATTTGTTTCTTTTGTTTTATACAGGCACATCTTAATAAATTGAAATATCAGCAAAAAGTACATTTATTTCAGCAATTTGGTTTAAAACATGATACTCGTAAAGATGTATTATTTATTTTCATAACCCTCTCAGGGCTACTACATGCAACACTCTGTGAACAGGAACCTTTTTTAATCAATGACTGTGGCTTACCCTCCATGTAGAGAGTGTCAGTGTTAGCTGAGCATCCTCAATGTTCAGCAGTCTTCCTCATTAATGCGTAGACTATGCCATGGCTATAAGATAATATTCTCTAGTAATAATTTTTTTTTTTTTATTAGTCTTACGTAATGTGCAAATTTTCTAAAAAATTTTTAATAACATCAAAAATAAAAGAAACTACTCTTTAAATATATCACTTTTTTTTAAATTTAAAATTGAATTAAAAAAACTACTTTTGGTATTTTTAAATTTTTTAAAGATGGACCTTCGCACAGGTTTATATGCCTTAATGTAAATACTTCATGTTTTGGGGGTTGGGTGTTAGGGTTGCTTGTGTGTACGTGTGACGCCATGTGTTCATGGTTTTGTGAGAATGATATATTTAAGTTTTTTTTTTCATGAGTGTTTATGGTTATTACCTTTCCCACTGCCTAGTCCTTTGTAGCTTGAGATAATGGGGCACAGTTTGTATTAATATTAAACAAAACAGCATAAATACCCAAACAAAGGGGATAAAACTAGGCAGGGAACTACACAATGTTTGGAAAGGCAATATTTATATCACTTTTTAATGTATCACTGCTTTAATTTGATGTCTGTTTTAAATCAAAATTGAGGACGTAGACTAAATCTTTTGTTGGTTTCGGTGTTTGTTTTTATTTTTTAACTTGCTTTGTCACTGCTAATAGAGTGGAATCTAAAAAGACTTTCCCCAACTCCTGATATATCTCATTTCACTGGACTGCTCTGAACTTCCCTTCACTATCCCACAGATTTTTAAAAGCACAGGTTTGATGCTGAAAAAAAGCCACCATAAGCATGCTTGAATAGGCTTGGATAGTTTGATCTTTTTACATGCTTTGCTTTTGCAGTTTTAAAAACACAACTGTTTCAGTTAACATGTGTTGAACAATTTTTTCCTCACTAGACTCATAATGCATCCTGATCAGGGGTGATTTATGTCCACCGGGACTAGAAAAGCTCCATTAGTTATGGACCTAAAACCTTCATCTTAGCATTCTTTTTTGAAATGTATTCCTTAAATTTGACTAAGACAGGACCATTCTACGTTGTCCTCCATTGTTACTTCAGGAGAAGGCACTGGAAAATTTTTTTATTTTTTTATGTTTTCATCCACTTTCTCTCTCCAGAATTTTCAAAAAAATTTTGTACATATTTGTGACAAGGAGAGTTTACTGATTGGTTGAGAAATTTTCCCCTTTTGGGGAGATTTTTTTGTGCCAGGTGGAAGGCTTTTTTACCTGCTTTGGTTTGTACTTTAAATAATAAAAAAAAAATAAAAATAAAGTGTACCCCATCGGGTATGCATAACTTGGAAAATAATTTATTTAGAAAACATCATATGAAAGTATGTGCATGTCGTTTGTGGCCTTGTTGCCCAAAGTATAATACATATTTTACTTTAAAAGGGGGAAAAAACAAAATTCTTAAAAAGCCAGGTTTTTTGTGGGGCAGATGATTACTGTGTGTGTGACTTGTCAACTGGATTTTCCGCAGTCTGCAGATTACAACATGTATAAAAAAATAAACATTTAAAGCAGATATAGAGCAACACACTACATGTTAGTATATTGCCTTTATGGGCTGATGAGGGGAGTTTGGGGAAAAAAACATTCCCCCGTCTTTGGGTTCAGCACTGAAGTCATTACTATGCATGCTGCACATTTTCATTCTGTGCTGTGCACTGCAGAAAGATCCATTTATCAGGTGATTGTAAAAAATTTAGGTAGACCTTGCAAAACAGTTTCTGCTTCTGATTTAGATATAAACTTAAAGTCTTTCTACATCCAGAAGCTGGTGTCTTAGCATTCGGGGTTCTTGATAGCTGCGTGAGCTTCTGGTTGTCACACTTCAGGTTTTGAATGTAGTGTCGGATGTGCGGGGAGTTCGCAGGGGGGAGGCTTTTCCCTGGGAAATCTGGGTAAGAGGGGGAGAAAACCATATATACAAGGGGGTTGGAAATTTAAAACCCCACACCAGCAAGGCTGTGGAGAAACTACAGTACCTTGACAAAGCATTTACACCTACTATACCTTGCCCATTTTCTCCACAATGCAGCTACAAACCTCAGTGTATTTTAATGGGGGTTTTATGTGACAGACAAATATCTGCATTTGAATTAAGCTCCTCTGGGTTTAAAAAATTTCATAGACCCACTTTTCCCTGCAGTTACTGCTGCTAGTCCTTTGCAGCATGTCTCTATATACGTCTTACACCCAAAATGTTTTCCAGGGAGATAATATGTTTAGGATGATGTTTGTTCTTTAGCTTTCTGCATACATAAACGTTTTGCATGTACTCCAAAATTTTTAATTTTTACCCCCTGACCATAGCACCCTTCTTCAAGATTCCCCCACATGACTTACGGCAAACTTTAAAAGGGGCATCCTATGGCTTTTGTTTGATAATGAATTTATTCTTGTAACTTATTTTAGGTCAGATTAATGGAGTGCAGAACTCTAGTTGTCTTTTAAAAAAACTTTCCACCTGAGCTGTGGCTCTGCAGGACCTGCACAGTTATCATGGGCTTCTTGACTGCTACTCTGACTAATGCTCTCCTTCCCAGCTTGTCAGATGAGATGAACGGCCTTGACCTGGTAGGTTTGCTACCCTTCCATATTCTTTTTTTTTTAGTGATCTGTTAAACCTTACCATATTTTTTATGACTTAATCCTGATTTAGCCTTGGGTTTTATTTAGGAGCATCAGACTAAACAGCTGAGTTTAATGCAAATTACACTTTCAGATTTTTATTTTTTTAAAAACGTTTAAGGGGGGTATACTGTAAAAACTGTATTTTAAAAATTTTAGTGAAAATGTACTACAAAAAAAAAAAATTTTGCAGATGCATCTTACACGTAGATAATCGAGCAGCAGGACCATCCAGAAACATCCGATCAGCCACCCCTCTGTGGGATGAAGGCACTGCAAGCCAGAAAGAGAGTATATGAAAGTACATCCTTCCAGTGTACAGGTTACATGTGTGAGACCTTAGAAAGGTGTAATGTTGCTTACACGACAGCATCAAAGGTTCACCTACCGTAAGGTTGGCTTCTGCATCCTCGTACAATTTAACTGTCTTGGCAAGCATTCGCTATGATTAGAAGGAGATAAAACATTTCAGCCCAGCTCACACCGCTGGACATATATTTTCACTGAATCAAATAAAGAAGGAATAAAAAAAACAGCTGTACCATTTTTTTAAAGTTCACCAGTTTGTCAACGTAGTTTGGGTTGCCCTCATGGATGAATGTCATGTTGTGTAAAAAAGACCCCGATTCTTTAAGTCAAAGAATTGAATTATGAGGCTGATTGTCGTGCTATTTACCTTCAGGGAGAAGGCATAAAGGGAATGTAAAGGGGGACTGAGTTTGGCCACAGCCAGTCGATGGGGCTGTGGTTTCGTGAAGGGTCCTAAAAAAACCAGAGAAAGGATGATTACCAGAAGGTTCTATGCACACTACAGACTAAATTGGACCATAGGGTAAATGAATCGATATGAGAATATGTAGATTACCATCAGTCTCTCATAAGCGCAGTAGATTTTTTTATTTTTCGGGGTATTCTCTACAAGGTAAAGTAAAAAGCCGCATAAGCTATTTTAAAAAACCTTTGTTAGAAAAACATGAACATGAACATCATCATGTCTGCTCACCTCCCAGGTCTTGTAAAGCCTCTGCACGGCACTGTTGCTCAGACCAAACATCACAGCGAAAAATGAGTTGAGATTTCTCTGCTCTTTTACCTGAAGACAAGCATGAGTAAAAAACC
>JAHHUM010000917.1:0-53237 GCA_036173005.1 Crenichthys baileyi
CAGATGAAACAGAAAAAAAAACAGTCAAAGCAGAAAGTTATGCTACCATGCTTGTTCATGCAAAGGAAAAACTATCTGAAGAAATCCTTTGCGTTTATGGCGAAAACATGCATACTCCACACAGAAGGTTATGTACAGCCAATATTCAAGCCAGACACCTTCTGTACATATAATGTTTTCACTATATCAGTTATCTTGGCATTTCACTGGTATTTCCAGTTGTTTGTTTAATTTAACCTACAGACTATATGCCTCTGTATTTAATTGATCAGACTATGTACAGGAAAACTTTAACTCAAACAGAGTAAAGATACACTGCACCAGGCCTGGACCCTAAAATGGACCAGTGAATCGTATCCTGGCATGGGTACAACTGCCAGTGTTGGCATGGTTTATCTGGACCCTGGAGCCATTCTCTTGCAGTGTGAATACGTGCTTTTCCAGTGTATATGATGTGACATAAGAGCAATCCATTTGATTAGAAGATGTAGAAGAAAAACTAAAAGATAGTAAGAGCATCAAAGACAAAAGAGTTTGAAAATTTCTTGTGACGCTAGACCACCTTCGTTTTATTTATTTTTTTATTTTTTTATCTTGACCAGTGCAATACTGGAGGAATACTGCCCTCTAAGCAATCTGTTGCAACCGCCGTTGTTTGGTCCGGTCTTAAAATCTGAAAGCAAGCCAGGCTAGCTGAATGTGTAAATGTCCTGGACCAGACCAGCAGTGTGAATAGTTTCGTTGATCAGCAAGTCCTTCTGAATTTATATACAGTGGAAATTAAAGACACTGACAGACAGTACGACTCACTGTCTTACTGTCTTGCAGTAAATACAATCAACCTTTGCTGTTTTAGTTGAGTTTTTTTTCTATTTGCTTCATCCCAAAGTGAGGGAAAAAGTTTATTTCAAGATTTAATTTTTTGCTCCATAGTCTTGCAAAGGACAGAACAGGAGCAAAAGACATTGTAATGGTGCAATCTGAAGCTAAGAAAAGAGTAGTTTTTTATTATTTTTATCTATCATTATTTATTTGTCATTAGAGAACCAACTGGCTCTAAGAGCCGACTCGTGAACAAGAAGAGCCAACTCCCTTAAGTGAACGAGATGAGCTTCTCTTGCTCTGTTCCATCAAAAATCCATGGCAGGGAAGAGGGGGGTTTACTCTGTACTCCCATAAAAATCCATGAGGTCCAAGTCTGCGCTAAGACCTATGAAGATGATCTTTTGTTGTTTAAGGGCCTTCATGCTTGTGTGTTTGTGTTGCAGATGGCTTGAGGAACCGTCAGCCAGTGCCTGTGTCAAAAAGCATTTCATCAGGGTTGCTGTGGAGAAACCGTGAGAGAAAATAAAGAAGAGAACAGAGAAGTGGAGGCGATAGATTGTTGCAGAGTGGAACATACAGTGTCCTTTTTATGCACTTTTTGGGTGTCTCTTTATGTAGTTTTTAGCTTACATTCTAAAGTGATATTGCACACACCGTTGTACATGTACTTCAGCCAAGGTAGTGGGAACCTTGCCTGAACAAAGGGGAAAATCGGCATTAAACTTTGTTTCTCTCTCAGCGATATATGACCAAATGCTGCACATGGATTCAGAAGGAAACATTTTAGACAAAGTTCAAAACTGCTATTGTTTTTTTTTTTTCATTATTTGCTTTATCTGATCTTTATAATACTATAGTAGGGCTCAGCTTCTAGCCCCCAGCTACAATTTTAGCTTTGGAGGAACCGAAGCATAATACAGCAGGGCTCTGTGTGCGCACATCCAGCGATGCAGTGGTCTGACCAATCAGGTTAACTTCCTAACTTTTAACAAAACTTTGTTTAAACGTGGCTGCCTGACAGTAGGGAAGGAGGAGGAGGAGGTTGGAAGAACAACACAGATGAAAGGATGAGACAGAAAACTGTGGGAAGAAACAGAAGACCAAAACTATGCTTGGAGGCAGAGAAAATGAAAAAAAAATGAGTCCTGACTGAAGGACAGAAAATAATTATTATTAAAGGAACACAAGAGGCTTTTTCTATATAAATTCTCTAATATGAATTCATTAATTAATAATTTCTTTTACTTTTTCATTTTTATTTTTGAAATTTAATTTCACAAAGGGGATTTTCAAGCCTTATCTATATTTATTAAACAGGACAAATTTTAAACGACAATGTAAGGAAATCTTCCCGAAAATTCCCGAGCAGAGAAAACAAGATTTATTTAACAAAATTGATAAGTAGGTGAAATAAAGATGAAGTGAGGTCGCTATGAAATCAGTGAAGATTATCTGTGTCGTTGTTCAGACAAACAAAAATAACCACATTAGAAAAACAAGACCTCCTTACACTTGATTTCTTATAAATAGGTGTCCTTGGGCATATTATTATTGACAATTAGTTCGCTCCTAATTAAAGTTCAGCTGATAAATTGACCGATATTTGCTGTTTATTTAAGTATCTGCAAATGGTTTCGAAGGTCCATGTATAGCTAATTTTTTAACAGGCAGAAATTAGAGCCATAGGTAGACCCTTCAGTTCAGATGTCATTAAGTCCAGTTCGAACCCCACTAGCCTGAGCTTATGTCTAATAAACTGCAAAGCCTGAATAACATAATTTTCATTTTCATGTCCACCAACCAGGGTCCACTAGGGGGCTTTGTGGACAGTCCAGATTTGTGTGTCCACTTTGGATATATTTGTTGGCAGGAATATTACACTCTTAGTCAGAGGGTAGGCACCAAACGTTAAGTAGATAAAAAGAATAAATGTCTGTTCAGAGGAAAACAAAATCAGTGCTTGTTATAAGAAATACAGTGAGGATAGACCTACTGTTCTTCTAGAGTGGACATTTTATCTCTCGGAGACAACAAAGGCAAAAACTGTATTGACTATGTCGTGAGAAATCTTTTTATTCTTTTTTATCGATTCTTTTCGTCTCCTCCTCAGACAGTGCATAAACCAACATATTATGGCCACCTAAATTGCTGGAGTGAAAACTATATATCTCTGAGTGGGTCCGGGCTGTTGGAGGACACAGAAAAGGAGAGACCAGGTGTTCCTGCATAACGTTAAGCTTCATAGTGAAGCCTTAATGCAGTTAGCTGTAATGTAGTTAGCAGTAGTTTCCAA
This sequence comes from Crenichthys baileyi, assembly GCA_036173005.1. Classification (NCBI taxonomy): domain Eukaryota; kingdom Metazoa; phylum Chordata; class Actinopteri; order Cyprinodontiformes; family Goodeidae; genus Crenichthys; species Crenichthys baileyi. Next base: position 3,119 of record JAHHUM010000917.1, read on the forward strand.
TCCACAATAGGTCATAGAACAAAATTAATTATGGAGTATTTTTAAAGTTGGATGTTAGTAGCTGATTTTTTTATCTAGTGGCATCATGTTTTGCATGTGTGAAAGGAATTGGCAAAGCATCCCACTTAACCAGATTGGAACATTGTCAGGTGTCATAAGTTCTAAAACAAGATTCACTTCATTTAGGAAAATGAAACATTTCAGTTTTATTTTGTCACACACAATCATTAAAGTTCATTTGTATATTTTATATATTTTTCCAGCAATAGCAGAAATATAGAAAATATATTGAAAGAAAGAAAATAAATATTCATTATATACTGTGACTCACAGCACTTGGTTAAGGTTAAGAATGAGGATGTCTTTGTTTAATTATTCAAAACGATAAAAGTGGGACATCAGTTCTTTCAGATAACATGACCACGAGATTTCACAATGCTTAACCACAGACACTTGATCCTTAAGCGTTACCAGACCCAGAAGATTATCTCTGATGTTGAAGTCATGTACTTCATGCCTTCAAGATTTACTGCAACAACTGTCCTGTAATACCAGGAAAAGGAAGTTGCTTGCTTTATGCACTTTAAAACATGTTCATGGGTCAAAGGAAAACATGTTTGTTTGTTTTATTATTTAACTGACACCATACAAGCAAAAGGCATAAGATGGATCTACACATTTAGTCATTAAATTCAGACAATTTAACAAAATAGCAACCCAAAGTGTAAATGTCATTGGTAAAATCTATTAGGGCAGGTAGATCATTTAAATTTGCCTGCAGGCATTCTTGCCTTATGAATGTCACTCACGAACAACCTTTAGATCCAAATGATACATTTCCTGCCAAAACCTGAACAGGATCAATTTTAATTTATCCTTAATGATCACCACTATTATGTTTCTAATCTTATTTCTCCTTTCCGACAGATTTCCATTTTTATACTGCAGAAAGAAAGTTATTAAGATGAAAAGGAAAATGCTCACTGTTCAGGCAGATTATTAGGGATAATTTTACATAATTTAAAATAATGTTCTTTTTCTGGATACATTATTTCTCTTTTTTGTCATCTTCTTTTGTTTGTCTTTCTTTGTTTTTTGAATTAGAGGCTTTTGTGAAGGTTTTTCCGTGTTATTTTCATTTTCTTTTGTTCTCAGACCTGTTATTATGGGGTGAACTTTCTGATATGCTGCACATGTGTTTGAAGGCTACTTTTAAAAGATTCACAGTATCCATTCATGCCCTGAGGGAGTCTTTATCCTTCTAGCAAAGGCAAAATGGGCGAAGCCTTGATCAGACAAGCCAAAATTGTCCCTGTAAACAACCTAGCACACCTGTATGGATGCACCTTTTAAAGACACCCATGTCAGTCTTTAACACACAAAAAGCTCCCAGAAGGCAAACTCACTAAGAGGCCGACATTCACTGTCAGTGGCAAAAAGACGGAGGTGATAAAATGTTTGACAAAACCATCTGTTAGTCTTTACCTTTGTCCCTGCTCTTCTAACATACACAGAGCAAAATGAACTCCAGGATTGGAAAGAGGATCCCTGTGTAGATCACACATCAAAAGCAAGGCCAACTATGGCTCACAACTAAAGTGGATTAATACTGTAATACAATATGAAGCAGGAGGGAAAAAAATTATTTTAGGACAATCTGAGGTGGTAATTTTAAAATTATGAACTTTAATCTGGCATATACAGATTCATCAATACATATCATAGAAAGGTTGTTTTTTTTATTTTGATTTTTAACAGTTTTAATAATTTCATTCATTATTTTATAGATCCATTATACACAAAGCAATATATTCAAACATTTCTATTAAATAAATAACTTAAAAATACACTCACTTTATTAGGTACAACTGTCCAACTGGTCGTTAACGCAAATTTCTAATCAGCCAATCACATGGCAGCAAATCAATGCATTTAGGCGTGTAGACATGGTCAAGACAATCTGCTGCAGTTCAAACTGAGCCTCAGAATGGGGAAGAAAGGTGATTTAAGTGACTTTGAACGTGGCATGGTTGTTGGAGCCAAACGGGCTGGTCTGAGTATTTCAGAAACTGCTGATCTACTGGCATTTTCATGCACTACTATCTCTAGGATTTACAGAGAATGGTCCGAAAAAGATAAAATATCCAGTGAGCGGCAGTTCTGTGGGTACAAATGCCTTGTTGATGCCAGAGGTCAGAGGAGAGTTGCCAGACTGGTTCGAGCTGATAGAAAGGCAACAGTAACTCAAATAACCAATCGTTACAACCAAGGCATGCAGAAGAGCATCTTTGAACGTACAACACTTCGAACCTTGAGGCGGATGGGCTACAGCAGCAGAAGACCACACCGGGTGCCACTCCTGTCAGCTAAGAACAGGAAACTGAGGCTACAATTCGCACAGGCTCACCAAAATAGGAGAATAGAAGATTGGAAAAACGTTATCTGGTCTAAAGAGTCTCGATTTCTGCTGCGACATTCGGATGGTAGGGTCAGAATTTGACGTCAACAAAATGAAAGCATGGATCCATCCTGCCTTGTATCAACAGCTCAGGCTGGTGGTGGTGGTGTAATGGTGTGGGGGATATTTTCTTGGCACACTTTGGGCCCCTTAGTACCAATTGAGCATCGTGTCAACGCCACAGCCTAGCTGAGTATTGTTGCTGACCATGCCCATCACTTTATGACAACAGTGTACCCATCCTCTGATGGTTACTTCCAGCAGGATAACGCGCCATGTCATAAAGCACAAATCATCTCAGACTGGTTTCTTAAGCATGACAATAAGTTCACTGTACTCAAATGGCCTCCACAGTCACCAGATCTCAATCCAATAGAGCACCTTTGGGATGTGGTGGAACGGGAGATTCGCATCATGGATGTACAGCCGACAAATCTGCTGCATCTGTGTGATGCTATCATGTCAATATGGACCAAACTCTCTGAGGAATGTTTCCAGTATCTTGTTGAATCTATGCAACGAAGGATCAAGGCAGTTCTGAAGGCAAAAGGGGGTCCAACCCGGTACTAGCAAGGTGTACCTAATAAAGTGGCCGGTGAGTGTATGTGTAGCTTAAAGCTAATGAAAGCACAAAATTGAATTTCTCTGAAAATATTAATATGACATTTATTGACATCAATAAAAACAATTGTACTACAGCAATTTTAAGTTATGTTCATGTTATAGCCTACACAATCATGGGGAAGACTGCTGACTTGACAGTTGTTTAGCATACAATCACTGGACACAAGGAGGCCAGGCCATTACTGTACGTCAGACTGCTGTATCCAAGTATACTGATGGAAAGTTGAGTGCAAGTGTAAATGTAGGGAAAAAAAAGCACAAGCAACATGGATACCTAAAGCATTGAGCAATTTGGAGTTTGGGACTGTTCAGAAGGAGTCGACTGCAGTTTTGGACTGGTAAAAAAAACACAGCAAAATTACAGGGCTTATGTTATTTGTTTTAATTCCTTTACACAATCAGGTGGGGTTTTCTGATCAGAAAAATGTTGCCATTTAAAGAAACATTTTAAATTGTATAAAGTTTGTACAGTACAGTAACTGCCAATGATGCAACAGGCTGGTGATCAATCATGCTCACAAAACTCATGATTAGTTTCCCTTTTAGTGTGTGTGTGAACATAACCAGTGTGTCCACGCATACCAAGCTATATCTGTTGTTATGGTTACCTGTTATTGTTTTTGTGTCTGATATCCACTGTTGTAGAAGAAAGGGCAGTACATTTTCCTCTCTCGTTCTATTGTTTAGGGATTAAAACAAGGATCTGTGTTCTAATACTAAAAACAGTCATTTCTAGTTAAGTCTCCAAGAAACGTCAGTTTCGAACTAATGTGAATTTTTTACAAGGTAAAATATTTACATTAGATATATAAATATACCTTTCTGTCCCTTCTTGATATTGAATATCTGGTACTCGTCGTCCTCCGCTTTTTTCGGGACCGGGTCGCGGGGGCAGCAGACTCAGCAGAGACACCCAGACGTCCCTCTCCCTAGACACCTCTTCCAGCTCCTCCGGGGGAAGCCGAGATACATAGTCCCTCTAGCATGTCCTGGGCCATCCCCTGGGCCTCCTCCCGGTGGGACGTGCCTGGAACACCTCGTCCAGGAGGCATCCAGTATAGATGCCTCCTGGACGCCTCCTGGAATATTGAATTTCTAAATGATTTAAAACAGTAACTGATTTTATTCTTAAGATTCCTAAATGTTTTAATGACGTAACAGCTGTTAATACCAGATTTTACTGCACTGTATTGAAACGGATTACTCTGAGGACCCCGAAATTTCAGCCGGACACAACAGGTAATATTCAATATGTTTATTAAAAGCTCTGGAAGTCGTCAGCCAGGAAACCACCAACGGCAGACTCAGGAACCTCTGAAGGCAGAGAGGTACGTTAGTGGCTGAGCAGAGAATTGAGAGTAATGTAAAACTCGAATACCCGCTAACCCTCTCAGAATCCGTAATGGAATCAGGAAGCTGAGTTCCGGTTCCTCAGAGTGTAGATGGGGTAACAACTGGAAAGCACCCCACAGGTTCTCAGTGTTATTAACCCAATGACTGAGCAGGTTGCGGTGGTCAGGGGACAGAAACTGGGTCAGTGCCGTGAGAGCAGACAAGGGGAGCAGGATCCGAGGGCAAAGCTTGTATCTTTGTCCAGGGTACAGAAAAGAGGTCATGCACAGGAAGGGAGATACAGGCTGACAGATCCAGTGGTTAGGCAGGGAGGGTTGGTCAGGAGACAGAAGCCAGTGAGGTATCCGACGAGGGAAAGGCAGAGCAGAGAAATTCGTATGGCAAAAAAAGAGATCAGATCAGGCAGACAGGCAAGGAAGGACCGCTGGACACTACTAACACAAAGGCTTTCAAAAATCTGGTGCTGTTTGTCTGTGGACGTGCTGCTTATAAAGCCACTGGCACAGGTGAACCGGGTGAGGTCTAGGAGCAGGCTGAGAAGGAGCAGGTGATTGAAATTACCGTGGTTAGAGCAGCAGACAGAGATAAAACAGACAAACAGCCCAGAATCATGACATGCATAGGTTTCATTTACTCCCAATTGTGTATAATATGAAGGGTGAATGAAAAAGGATGTTGGATTTCTAATTGAGGAATGGCAGGGCTTTTATTTTGAAGACCCAGAAATGTCTTTGATAACATCTCTGTTTGGAGCAAGAAAAAAAGATTTTTGAATTACGTTTGTTGCATTTCAATTCAATTCAATTCAGTTTATTTATATAGCACCAATTCACAACACATGTCGTCTCAAGGCACTTCACAAAGTCAGGTACATACAGGGGTTGGACAATGAAACTGAAACACCTGGTTTTAGACCACAATAATTTATTAGTATGGTGTAGGGCCTCCTTTTGCGTCAATTCGTCTTGGGAATGATATACAAGTCCTGCACAGTGGTCACAGGGATTTTAAGCCATTCTTCTTGCAGGATAGTGGCCAGGTCACTACGTGATACTGGTGGAGGAAAACGTTTCCTGACTCGCTCCTCCAAAACACCTCAAAGTGGCTCAATAATATTTAGATCTGGTGACTGTGCAGGTCATGAAAGATGTTCAACTTCACTTTCATGTTCATCAAACCAATCTTTCACCAGTCTTGCTGTGTGTATTGGTGCATTGTCATCCTGATACACGGCACTGCCTTCAGGATACAATGTTTGAACCATTGGATGCACATGGTCCTCAAGAATGGTTCGGTAGTCCTTGGCAGTGACGCACCCATCTAGCACGAGTATTGGGCCAAGGGAATGCCATGATATAGCAGCCCAAACAATCACTGAGCCACCCCCATGCTTCACTCTGGGCATGCAACAGTCTGGGTGGTACGCTTCTTTGGGGCTTCTCCACACTGTAACTCTCCCGGATGTGGGGAAAACAGTAAAGGTGGACTCATCAGAGACCAATACATGTTTCACATTGTCCACAGCCCAAGATTTGCTCTCCTTGCACCATTGAAAGCGACGTTTGGCATTGGCATGAGTGACCAATGGTTTGTCTATAGCAGTCCGGCCGTGTATATTGACCCTGTGGAGCTCCCAACGGACAGTTCTGGTGGAAACAGGAGAGTTGAGGTGCACATTTAATTCTGCCGTGATTTGGGCAGCCGTGGTTTTATGTTTTTTGGATACAATCCGGGTTAGCACCCGAACATCCCTTTCAGACAGCTTCCTCTTGCGTCCACAGTTAGTCCTGTTGGATGTGGTTCATCCTTCTTGATGGTATGCTGACATTACCCTGGATACCGTGGCTCTTGATACATCACAAAGACTTGCTGTCTTGGTCACAGATGCGCCAGCAAGACGTGCACCAACAATTTGTCCTCTTTTGAACTGTGGTATGTCACCCATAATTTTGTGTGCATTTCAATATTTTGGGCAAAACTGTGCTCTTACCCTGCTAATTGAACCTTCACACTCTGCTCTTACTGGTACAATGTGCAATCAATGAAGACTGGCTACCAGGCTGGTCCAATTTAGCCATGAAACCTCCCACACTAAAATGACAGGTGTTTCAGTTTCATTGTCCAACCCCTGTACATTCCAATTGATCCTAACCATTGAACAGTGCAGTCAGATTCAGTTATTTATTCAAACTGGATTAAAAGTTTTTCTTTCTAAGGAAACCCAGCAGATTGTATCGAGTCAGAGACTTGTGGCAGTCACTCCTCCTGGATGAGCATGTAGCGACAGTGGACAGTCACTGGTGTAGACGTTGCAGCAATCACTCATACTGCGCATGCATGCAGCGACAGTGGAGAGAAAAAACTCCCTTTTAATAGGAAGAAACCTACAGCAGAACCAGGCTCGGTGTGAGCGGCCATCTGCCACGACCGACTGGGGTTTTGAGAGAACAGAGAGAGAAGGAAAAAGAACACAGAAGCACTAATCCAGGAGTACTTTCTATGGGAAGGAAAAGTAAATGTTAATGGATGTAGTTCCTTTAGTCGTTTTCATCTAGGAAAAACAACAGATACACTCTGAGCCAGTTTTCAAGGTTAGAGTATGAAAGAGAGCACATACAGTTAGTCACAGTAGATGCTCAGTCAGTAGCTATGTCTAGGAGAGAGAAAGGGTTGAACACTGAAAGACAGGGCCATGTGGATCATCGGTAGAGGGTGGGGATTAAGTTGTTGCCAGCAGATGCTTGGATGATGCCCCTCTCCGGAAATGTGTCACAGGTAGATTCAAGGAAGAGAAAAGAGAGAGAACATAAAGTTAAAATCTGAAATAACAGCAAATAATGAAAAATTGGAGAGTTGTGTGAGAATGTAGCGAAGAGGGTGAAAGTGGTCATTATGTCCTCCAGCAGCATAACTACAGAGATAGCTCAGGATAACCTAAGAGAAATAATAAAATATCAAACAAGGAAACAGACCATGCCTATCTTAGCTGAATAAACAAAATGTACATAGTTGTATTTTACTCATTTATTAAGTGATTGTTTCCTTTGAACAATGACATTACTTTTATGTTTCAAATTGCTGAAACGAAAGAAAAATGCACCTAGCAAGAGAACTGTACATGGTGAACAAAAGTGCAAAAAGGCATTACCTTCACAATTTAGAATCTGTACCTCAATGGTTCACAGCCCTGGTCCTCAGGGACCCCTTCCCTGTAAGTTTTAGATGTGTGTCTGCTCCAGCACACCTGATTCAAATTCTGACATGACCTTCTATACAGGCATCAAGAATGGAGGGTCAAACTGGACAAAATTAATACAATAAAATCATCATTAAATAAATAAATGTTGTGAATGTCCCATAAGTGAAGTAAATGTAACATGAAAGAAATGTAACATTAAATGTGCCATTAAATTAAAGGTACCATTTATTTATTTAATACATCATTAGAAACAATAAATGTACCATTATATCATGAAATGGACTATTATGCAATTAAATGTGCCATTGAATAATTAAGTATAATTTTAAAGACGACATGGCGTGATTAGTGGTACACCTAATATTTAATGATGTATTAAAATAAATTGTACATTTAATGGCACATTAATTTTTTTTCTATTTCACAACGTATTTATTTAATATCTTCCCCTGATGAAGCCTTTCTACGGAGCCCCCGAGGGGACATGGGGGAATTTTTTTTCTTTTCCCTCCCCACGCAATACTTTTGCGTTCGCTCGCAATACTTTTTGCGTTCTCACGGAATACTTGCGAGATAACTTTATGGGTTATCTCGCAATGCTTTGTGGGATAGTTTCCAAACTAGATAACTGCAAAAATGGAACAAACACTCCACCCGTTTTTGAGATTTATTGAGTTTTATTTTGAAATCGGCCTTAAATAAAATGATCTTCAACCAGACTTAAAGACAGTTATTATCCACAAGCTGTCAAACTACTGAACTCTGGACAATAATACTGCACGAAACCACATCTGTGACACTTTATTTGCTTATTGCTGCTGCATGATGTGTACTTTTTTTTTTGCACGCCATTAGTGCTTTTGTTTTTATCTGGATTTGAACGGTTCTTCTTATCCTAAACATTTAATTGCATTGTTGACTACATCTTAACCTTCATATGACAAATAAACCATACCAATGCCATATCAGGGTTTGTTTTGTAAGCAGTTTGTCATCTGTGCTGCTGTTCCAAAATGCACAGCTTTCTCAAGGCGATAAACAACTTTTGCGAGCGAGGCGAAAGAAAAATAAATTCCCCCATGTCCCCTCGCGGGCTCCGTACCTTTCCCCTCTACTGTGGCAAAGGCTCTTAAATCTTTAGTGCACATGCGAGCAATTTTGTTGGTCAAATGAGACTTGACGCGTGATGGTACTTTTCGTTTGACGAATGAAGAGATGCAGGGCTGATTCAATCCAGAATTTGCCTTAATCACTGGTGTATTTGATTACGACTAAACACTTTTTACAAGCAGCATACTGCGTGTAAACACCGCTACATTCAACTCTCCTGAAGTTATTTGCGACTTTCCTGTCAGCTCTATGAGTTTAATAGATAAGTCCTTACTTCTGACTTTACGTTGCAAATCCAATTTTACCACGTCCACTTCACCTGCGTTTGCTCCCTCCATTCTGAACGCAGGTGGAAAACATCGCTCAGAAGCACTGTTGGCTTGTGGGTCGTGTAGTTCGTTTGACTCGCATTATAGTATAGGCTTCTTGGGAAAAAAACTACACAATGGCGGCATCGAGCCAAGTTTTTTTTTCTTAAAGTTTATAACAAAGTCTGAGTTTTACATTTCCAAAGACAATTGATCCTAGTTTATTTTCCCTCCTATTGGTTAGCTCCTGCTCCCGTCTGCTCCCGTTCATTTTTTCTCCTGTACGGTCCCAATCACGTGATCTTTACTAATGCTGTCTCCCGTCCCGCGGGATTCCTATGGGAATCCCGTGATCCGTGGGATTCCCGAAAAAATGTCAGCCTCTACTAGACAGCCAGCGGTTGAATGACAGCATGCGGCTAAACATATCGTCACTGGTCAGATCGGAGAGGGGACCAGAGAAAATTATGGAGTCTGACATTGTTTTGGCAAACTTACACACCAAAGCAACACTAACTTTGGTGACCACCGATTGATGTAACCGGGTGTCATTACCGCCAGCGTGAATAACAATTTTACTGTATTTACGCTTATCCTTAGCCAGCAGTTTCAGGCAGGATTTGATGTCCCCCGTTCTGGCCCCTGGCATACATTTGACTATGGTCGCTGGTGTCTCTAGTGCCACGTTTCTGACTATGGAGCTGCCAATTACCAGAGTTGGCTTCTCAGCGGGTGTGTTGCTGAGCGGGGAAAATCTGTTAGAAACACAGACGGGTTGGTGGTGACCTGTGGGCTGGGATCTAGGACTATGCTTTCTACGTACCGTCACCCAGCAGGCCTGAGGCCCCGGCTGCGCAGGCTCTGCTGAAGGACTGCTACATGGACCTTCCCTCGGTGGCTCCGCGCTGGCTAAGGGGCCTCGGCTCCAAAGCTACAAAAATGCTACATTTATTACACGTACCATTATCACTAAAGGAGGCAGAGGAGTAACTGAACATCTGACACAGAGAGCAGGAGAGAGGAGGAGACTCAGAGAGAGAAACAGCAGAACGGGTAGTCATGGTGGAGTTAAAGCTAACGTTAAGCTAGCGACCCCTTACCACTACTTGAAAAATCGTGTAAGACATGGAGAGTCCCCAAAACGTTAAATGCAGCAACAGAAAATATGTGTTTTAATGTGCTTATGTATTAGCATGGCTGGTGCATGTATCCCTCTCGTGGACTGGTGGGTGGGGCTGCTGGCGCTGTCTGGGGGGGTTGGGCGGGCTTGGTGGTGTGCTGCTCTGCTGTCTGTTGTGTATGGGGTCGGTATCGCGGTGGTGGTGGGGGGGGGGTGTCGTGGAAGGGCTGCAGCCTGTGGGGTGGAGGGGTTGTATCCACTTCTGGGATGTGGGGTCGCCGGCGTTTGGATCGGCTGGGCGGCGATGATGGAGCTGAGCTGGATAGTGTTCCCCCTGGGCAGTTGCAGTGACAGGAATGTAGTGTTTTTTTTTTTTTTTGTGGCTGAGTGGGGCATTGTGGGGCGTGGGGGGACACCACCACCGGGATTGAGTGGGTGGGGTTTGTCCCGTCATGCTGGGGGTAGGGGGTCCTGTTTGTGGGTGCGATGCTCGGCGGGGTCCGCCCTGTTGCGCCGGGTGGCAGGGGTGGTGTTGGCGGGGGGGCCCTTGCCTTGCGGCCCCAACTGGGGGTGGGGGAGCGGGGTGCGGCGGGGGTGCTTAGAGCGGGGCTGTGTGTGAGCTTGCGCTGGGTGGGTTTGGCTTCATCGGCCTCTCGGCTATGGAGTCACCTGTGGGGTTTTGCCCCTGTGAGGGGGGGGGGTTTTCGTGGCGTTTGGGTGGGGGGGTATGTGTTCAGTATCGGTGGTCCCTTTTGGGGGGGGCCCCTGTGGCGAGGCTCATGTTGGGGTTCACTGGGGGGGTGGGAGACTCATGGGGTCGGGATCGGAGCTCGTTGGGGGGGTCGGGACTGCCCCGTCTGGGGCGGCTCTGGTTGGCGGGCTGGTTTGGGCCATGTGGACCCCTCTTTTGTACATAGCCCCCTCTCCGAAGGTGGATGGGGGTTGTTGGGGACTGGGTTCTGGGCGGGGCCGGGACTGCCCGGGTCTGGGCCTGTCTGCCTGTCTCTGCCCCAGGAGGGAAGGAAACCACCTCCTGTGTCCGTGGGCTGGTTGCCCCTTGGGGCTGCCGGCACCCGGACCCTGGAGTATAGAGTATGCATGGGGAGTGTGAGTGAGTGTATGACGTCCATTGTTGTTTGTCTCTACGTTGGGAGCGAGTGATTTTATGTGTGTGGATGAGGATGGGAGTGGGTGACTGTGACTGTGAGTGCCTGTTTTTTTTTTTTTTTTTGTGACAGGTTGGGTCTTTGACTGCTCCCTCTCCTGGATCAGTTTAGGCCCCCCCATATTATGGGTGGCCTATTTCATCCCCGCCACCCTGCCTGCCGGTGGTTGGAGTCTCTGCCCGCTGGTGTAACTTGTCGTTCTCGGTGTCCGGGGTGGGGGTTTTGGGTGTGTGGCTGGCTCACTCCCGGTGGCTGCCTGCCGGGGCCTGGACCCCTGGGCTCTGTCGGGCCTCTGCTTTGGGGGTGGTGTGTCCCGGGGTCTTGGTCTCTGGGTCCATGGTTTGGATCTGCTCGGGCGTGGACGGCTGCCGGGCGGGGCCTGTGGGCTCGTCGCTGCGGTTCTCTGCGGGCTTCTGCACTGTCGCTGCTGGGTGGCTCCCCCGGGACTCTCCACTGCTCTTCTTGGGGGGTTGCGGGTCCCGGCGGTGGTTTCTCCTGGGGTTCCTGTGCTTTGGGGCGCCTTTGGATGTCTGTGGCTCGGATCTCCTCAGTGTCCGCCGGGGACCACGGGGCAGGTCGGTGGGTCCTCACACTCGCTATTGCATATTTTTGTGGAGAAACCTTGTATACAAAGCACGTCCACACAGGTGTTGATAGATACACAGATGATCTATATTGGGCAGCACTTCTCACTAAGTACATTTTACATTCATAAATCCCGTGTGCTAATTTGTGTATAAGCAAGCACGGTGTAATCTTTTATTCTATTCATCCTTCTTTCTCTCCTCCACTCTCTCCTCCTTTTTTCCCCTTCTTCCCTTTTGCCCTTTTGCCCCATCTCTATCTTTGTCAAGCTTCTGTTTTCCTTTTCATTTCAGTCTCCGTGTCCGTAACAATTGAAATATTCCCAAAGAAGTTTATAATAAAGTTTCTTTTATAAATATCAAGCAGAGCTTTAAAGCATTAACTCTGATGCTCCGCTTGTGAAAGTAAATCTGTTGGGCAATTTCTTGGCACTCAGACAACAATTCCGAGCGCCAGTCTGCCAGACAGGACACGGTAAAAAAAAAAGTCCCCAAAACGTTAAATGCAGCAACAGAAAATATGTGTTTTAACGTGCTTATGTATTAGAACAAGTAAGAGATATCACAGTAGAGAGAAATCAGATCAAACGAGAGAGCCTTCACACACCAAACAATCCACAGTGCAACAGTGAAAACAGGAAGTGACGAATATGCCTTACCACACCTGGAGGTGATGAGCCATTATCAAATTACTTCAAGTCATTTAACACAGAGTTGTGAGGTCATTACTACAAAGCTACATCTAACATAAATATACTGTTTTGAGCCATTATTATAAATACACATATCGACATGGGTGTGTTTGGTTGAGGGAGGACCAAATAGCAGACAGAAGTGTGGGAGCCAAATGGTGAACAGAATTTAAAAGCAGAACTGAACAAACTTATATGGAGAACACAAGGAGAGCAGGACATGGAACCAATGTAGAGTACAATGAAAGGAACAGGTGGGAAACAATGAAAACCAATTATCTTAAACACTCAGGAAAGAGTGGAGAATAACATTGAGATAAGGTGAGCATAATCATGGGAAAATGCTGAACAGCTGTGAAATAGGGCAAATAGGGAGACTGAGGGAAGAAAACTAATTAACACAGATAATAGGAGCTGAATTTAGCCACAAAATGATTTACAAACAATTACAATAAGAGAATAAACCAAGATGCACAGAGGGAAGAACACTAGAAAAGAACACTAGAAAAGAGTAAGAACCTAAACAGCAAGAAATGAACCTACTGCATATGGTAAGACCCTAACAACAGTAATTAACACAGAGAATTACAGACAGACCTTAATGGTAAAAATAAACCAAGGTATATCCGGAAACAAACACAAAGGAAAACCAAAACACAAACACGAGTGGATCATAACATATACACGAGATACAAATAGTTCATGAGACTTAAGTCCCAAACCAAGATTCTGACTAATGTCACATATCTCCTTCGTATGAGTCTAAATCAAGTCTAAAGGTTTGTGATTTTAGTCCATCTCCATTTCTGACTTCCAGGTACAGCTAATCAATTGCATTTGCAATTGATCACCTGAAGGTGTTACCACCTCTGTGAAATGAGGGGTTTAGGCAATTTGCTGGTCTGGAGCAGCATTTAGGTTTGTTAATAATAATACAAAAGATAAAATATATCTGCAATGAATCTGAAGAAGCAGTTGATGTTGGCCATGATTCTAGTGCTAATTCTAAAATATTTAGTCCATTCTTGGAGAAAAAATGTTCACAGGTGGAAAACATCAAAGACACATGTAAATTTCCCAAGGAGCAGAGATCCTAGCAAATTCCCCCAAAGGTTAGAGTATGGGGTTGTTAAAAATGTTTATTGTAAAAATTGTAAAAAGCCTAACATTTGTGTCTTGGACATTGCAGACACCATTTAACATGGCAATATTCATGAAAGCATAATTAGAAAAAGTATTTACAAGTATGGCTTGTTTGGAAGAGTTTCCAGGAAAAATAACTATCTCTGTAAAAAACATCTGGCAAAATTGCTAATTTCTGCCTGACTTAAAATGTTTGTAAATGCCATTGGAATGGGTGAAACCAAAGTATTGATGTTTTGCCATAAGACACACTAGCAGTACATTAGCATAAAGATCTCACAACTGTTGATCAAGGTGGTGGGGTGGTCATAATTTGGGCTTATCAGCAGCCACAGGACACGGGCAACCACAATCTATTCATAAGTATGTAAAAATTAAAACTTGACTCAAACTAGGTCATGCATCAGAACAGCAGTAGGAAATATACAATAGAATGGCTGGTAAGTAAGGGTAATGGTTTGTCATGGCCCAGTAAAAGCCCAGACCTTAATACGATAGAAAATCTCTGCCAGCCCCAGTAAACCAAAGTAACGCTGTCAGGAGGAGTGGGCCACATTTTGACCACAACAATGTGAAAGACTGGTAAAGTCATACAAAATGTATTGCTGCTAAAGATGGTTCTATACCAGTTGAATGACAAGCTTTAGTCATTAATCACAGTACCATGTAAAGCGCAACCCAAATAAAGTATATTAGCACAAACACCTCATAACTATCACATTGCAAGGGATTTTAAGCCATTCTTCTTGCAGGATAGTGGCCAGGTCACTACGTGATACTGGTGGAGGAAAATGTTTCCTGACTCGCTCCTCCAAAACACCCCAAAGTGGCTCAATAATATTTAGATCTGGTGACTGTGCAGGCCATGGGAGATATTCAACTTCACTTTCATGTTCATCAAACCAATCTTTCACCAGTCTTGCTGTGTGTATTGGTGCATTGTCATCTTGATACACGGCACCGCCTTCAGAATACAATGTTTGAACCATTGGATGCACATGGTCCTCAAGAATGGTTCGGTAGTCCTTGGCAGTGATGCGCCCATCTAGCACAAGTATTGGGCCAAGGGAATGCCATGATATAGCAGCCCAAACCATTACTGATCCACCCCCATGCTTCACTCTGGGCATGCAACAGTCTGGGTGGTACGCTTCTTTGGGGCTTCTCCACACCTGAACTCTCCCGGATGTGGGGAAAACAGTAAAGGTGGACTCATCAGAGACCAATACATGTTTCACATTGTCCACAGCCCACGATTTGCACTCCTTGCACCATTGAAAGCGACGTTTGACATTGGCATGAGTGACCAAAGGTTTGGCTATGGCAGCCCGGCCGTGTATATTGACCCTGTGGAGCTCCCGACGGACAGTTCTGGTGGAAACAGGAGAGTTGAGGTGCACATTTAATTCTGCCATGATTTGGGCAGCAGTGGTTTTATGTTTTTTGGATACAATCCGGGTTAGCACCCGAACATCCCTTTCAGACAGCTTCCTCTCGCGTCCACAGTTAATCCTGTTGGATGTGGTTCGTCCTTCGTGGTGGTATGCTGACATTACCCTGTATACCGTGGCTCTTGATACATCACAAAGACTTGCTGTCTTGGTCACAGATGCGCCAATTTGTCCTCTTTTGAACTCTGGTATGTCACCGATAATTTTGTGTGCATTTCAATATTTTGAGCAAAACTGTGCTCTTACCCTGCTAATTGAACCTTCACACTCTGCTCTTACTGGTGCAATGTGCAATCAATGACGACTGGGTACCAGGCTGGAAAAAATTTAGCCATGAAACCGCCCACACTAAAATGACAGGTGTTTCAGTTTCATTGTCCAATCCCTGTATATATTGTATGAACTGAACTTTCTTTTTAACCTGACTCGTTTGTCTCATAATAGTGCAGCATCTGCAAGTTTCATGTGTGAGAATATGCAGCTGGTGCAGATTATGAAGGCTTTCCTTTCTAAACTGTGTCGAATTGAGACAAATTTAGCAGTAATGACCTACTTTGATGAACAGATACTGCTTCAGAGCCACTGTAAGTATTTTTTAAAGGCGCAGACACACTTGTTTTTCTTTGTGCTCACACTATGTGTTTTTTTCTTTATAAAAGGTAATTAAAACCAAACCACCTTGGCAACAGCCCTCACCCAGATGCTTAAGGTTGCCACTGAACAGATGTGGGAACCTCTGTTTCCTGATTTAAAAAAAAGACCCACTTTTGGCCATTCCAATAGCACAATGCTGCATGAGGAGATCATACCGTACTGTGCAAAAGTTTTAGGCAAGTGTGAAAAATGCTGTTAACAAAGAATGCTTTCAGAAATAATAATGATGATTGTTTATTTTTATCAATTTACAAAATGCTATGTGAGGGATCCTAAATATACAGCCAAAGTCATTAAGAACTATCTTCAGCGTAAAGAAAAACAATAATTACTGGAAGTGATGGTATTGACCCCGCATAGCCCTGATCTCAACATCATGGAGTGTGTCTGGGATTACATGAAGAGGCAGAAGGATGTGAGAAAGCCTACACCCACAGAAGATCTGTGGTTTGTTCTCCAAGATGTTTGAAACAACCTACCAGCAGAGTTCCTTCAAAAACTGTGTGCAAGTGTACTTAGAAGAATTGATGCTGTTTTAAAGGCAAATGGTGGTCCCACCAAATATTAATTTGATTTAGATTTCTCTTTTGCTCATTCACTGCATTTTGCTGATTAATGAAAATAAATGATTAACACTTCAGTTTTTGAAAGCATTCTTTGTTTACAGCATTTTTTCACACCTGCCTAAAACGTTTTCACAGTACTGTATCATCAAACCTAACTTTATGAAACTTACTGGGGTCACTGTGGGCATTATAGACACTACAAAAGAAGAAGAAACAAACAATCATGCAAGCACTCGGTAATTCTCTTCCATTTATTTAATGTATACCTAGTATATGCCATACTTACAGTATTTGCACTTGCTTTCCTGTGCAGATTAATACTTGTGAAAAATTCAAAAGCTTATGTGGAGATGACACTTCGGACAATGTTTCTGTTTAAGCACAAACAACTTATATTAGATGTACTTCTAAAGATTTGAAGGGCAGCCAAAGAACACCCTCCCTAAACTTTTGTAAATCGGCCATGCAAGATTAATTCAGGCTGAAACACCCTCATGTTTTATTCAGGTATTTCTTTTTTTTTTTTTGCTTTTTTTAGTCAGCCATCAGCTTAAGCATGATAAATGATGTTTTAGGTAGAGCGAAAACAGAGAAGAATTTATGTTTTCTTCTACTGGCCTTCCCTTTGCTTTCAGGTCCAGTTTTAGCCAAGAATATTGGTTGGCAGCAGCACAAGCAATGAATTTATGAGAGATTAAAGGACTGGCAAGACAAATTATTGTGATCTTTTACATCACAACATTCATCTTCTATATATTGTATATGCTACGATATGGACAGTGCTGTATTTGCCGACAAAAGGTATTTGTCGCATATGTTGGGACCCACAGTCATAGTTACAACAGGAAATGCGGTACGGACTTTTCTGGACCTTTCAAAATAAATTGCATTAACCTACTTCCGGCACAACTTAGGAATTGGGGGCAACAGCGAACTTCCCATGATGCCACTGGCCGTATAAAACCACCATATTTCCAAGGAACCGATCTCTTCCACCCGGACCCCGCTGCAGCGGTGGCAGGAGAGACATAGCGCGCTAATGTCTCTTTGCTGGCATACAAGCATAACTCTTCAACTGGATCTAAGAGTGTCATATGATCGGTGATCGTATGACACACAAGTTAAGTATGAACGAATCACTGTTTGTGTATGTTCATTCATAAAAGGGGATAATTAAGGTGCAAGCATTGCTTGACTTTCTCTCTGAGGTCTACAGAGATTACAGAGAGTTCCTAGCACGGCGCCGAGTGAAGCAGTTTCCCAAGGAAGGACAACGGCTCCGCATCACAGTGGTTACGGCAGTTAACGTGCAGTTTGGTCAGCGGACAGAGCAAGCCGCGCCATCAAACAGCTACGTGGTTAGCTGAAGCTAATCCTTGTTCACAGTGCTTCACAGAGCTTTCTTCAAACTTCGTTTTCGCCTGGACAACTCCTCCTCAGCACAGTTCATACGAGGTTAGGGGTTTGGGCAGAGTGATAGAAGTGATTTAGAATGAAATAATCTAAACGTTTTCATTTTATGAAGTTTGGTTTTGTTTGTGTTGAAACTCGTCTATCTTGGTGCTAGCAGGCCATCTGCTCAGCATGGGCTCAGTTTTGTGTTCTGTGTTTGTCAGTTTTTAAAGTTAAGACAAACTTCATTTAAAGGGTGATTTTAAACACAGAAGATCGATCATAACGCCCCGTCCGCGCTTATGCATGTTAACCTTTTTATTAACATATTTTAAAGGTGTGTGTTTGATTCTGGTGCTAAGCTATACCCAGAAAGGTTGTTAGTTTTCAATCCAGTAAATAATAGTTCCCTAAACATTATTTTACTAAATTTGATAACTAAGTAAACACAATTAAGTCCCATTTCTCCAGAAAGATTTGGCTCTTTTCCAAAATATTTCCTTAAATATTTTACAATTTCCTTAATAATTTTACGATATTTCTTTAAATATTATTTTAATAAATAAAAGCAGCTAATGAAACATTGTTGAGAATTGGTCATCCAGAAGGTTGGTTTTATTCAGCAGATCATTCTTTAATCATTATTTTATTAAAATAATATATCTGATCTTGCATTGTGAATGGTTGTCTAAAGGTATACTGATTACTGCCTAAGTTGGTTCTAAGACTAACTTAACTTCAACTTTTGGTCATGGTTTCAACCATCTTTAATCAACTTGTTTATATTGTACATAGCCCATTCGTCTTCCCTATTCTTTAATTCTGCTTGGTAGTTAGTTGGATTGTTTTAGCATAGTGAAGAGTTTGTTGATTGAAATATGTTTGACTATGAGTTGACTTATTTTTGTTAATAAATTCATGTATTTTAAGAAATTGTGTGAATTCATTCCATGTGTGCAGAGTTTTGCTGTTCAATAATCTCAGAGCTTGGCTCACCCTTTTCGATTTTGTCCTAATACCATCGCCTTACTGGGCTGGGATTCACAGTACAATCCAGTACAAAAGATGTGGCTAATCAGAATTAATAATTTAACAAGGGGGGCAATCATATCTTCCCAGAGGGTTTTGATAAATTTATTTCTTTCAATAAATTAAATCATTTGAACAACCGTTTGAAACTGCATTTTGTATTCTCTCAGGTCGTCTTTACCTGATATGAAAATGTGTCTGATCTGAAATATTTAAGAAAGAATAAAAATGGGGGCAAATACTTATTTGGCACTATAAATAAATATATTATTTTCTTGCCAACTACTTTTATTTTTATTTACTTTGACGAAGTGTCACTTTCTCTTTCTTTTGGTAATTATTTTTCTAGTTGATATTCCAAGCTATGATCCACTATTGATGCATACTGACATTGTTTACAGACTGCAAAGGTGCTGATGCTGCTTTTCTTTATTTGGATACAAGTCACTTGGGATGTTTCACCTAAGCTTTTTCCCCACCTCCAACCAATGAGGAAAAATAAAATGCTGCAAATCATCCAATTGTGCAATTAAAAAAAATGTAGAACCATTTATGAATGGGAAAAAACATTGACTTTCTTGACATTACATATTTTTGCTTTGTCAATTAAAGCACAAAAGTCATGTTATCCATATAACAAACGTGGATTAATGTTGTTGGGGCAGAAATTAGGTAGTTTCAACCAAACATAGAGTCAGAAATTGTGACCAAGATTGTTGGGTTACAGAAGAGACTACAAAAAGGCATTATCATGCATCACACACCATCTGACAACATAATCCGACTTCACTGAACCTTGTACTCGTACTCGTTGTCTTCCGCTTATCCGGGACCAGGTCGCGGGGGCAGCAGACTCAGCAGAGACACCCAAACGTCCCTCTCCCCAGACACCTCCTCCAGCACCTCCGGGGGGAAGCCCAAGGCGTTCCCAGGCCAGCCGAGAGACATAGTCCCTCCAGCGTGTCCTGGGCCGTCCCTCTTACACAAAATAAGACATTGTATAATATTAAAATCCCTCATAAAAGCAGGGACATTGGCCAATCACATTAATCCAACCCCACTTAAAGTTGTTCAAGGTTTAAAAGCTAATCAATTGTAATGGGTCAAACCTACAATTAGCTTTGTTGTGTTGTGTTAAATCAGTTGAGGATCTGCCTTTGAACCAGGACTGTATCAGCAAAATAATGCAGATTGGTTTGAGTTTAACCCTAAACTTTTATTTTAGATTTCATTACAGTGCCTTATAATGATAGTAACACTAGTTTATTTTTTTCACATTTTCTCAAGTTAAAACTAGATGGAATGGAATTTTCGACCAGCACTAGGTACAACTTTGAGTGAAAGAAATATATGCAGAAATATCAAATGAGCTAAGCTGTTTCACTTAGAACAAGGACCTCTGTCTAGAAGGTGAGCCTCCTCTCAGACTAGTCTTTCTCAGCGTATTGCCTGTATTTAGCCTCATCCCTTTTTCCATCCCTCAGACTAACATTTTGTGAGACATGGCATCTTTTGTTGAAGCATAAGCATACCTACTCCAATGGTAGGTGGTATTACTGTGGTATTTTGATCAGAGTCGTTCCAAGGCTGCATTTGATCCTAAATTGACGATGATGTGTGCAATCATTACAGCTCAATACTTTTTTAACAAATTTTAAATATAAGGCCTCAAAGGTTTTGTTTTGCTCTATTGCTGATCATGTTTCACACATAAGTCACATTTGTAAACCTACAGATCTAGTGCTCTCCGGGGCCGCCTGTAGTTTGTGGTGCTCTACTTTGCTCCTAGTTTGCTTATCCCTTTGGCTAGCAATGATACTGGATAAGGATTGTTTTTTTTTTTTTGTTTTTTTTACAGAAATCACCCTTCTATATTATGTATTGACTTTATTGTAAAGGATTAATTTATTTGCTGCAAATCCATTCAGAGAATGTTTTTTCGATTACCTAGCAGTGTAAATTCCAATTAATTACACAGTTTACTGGCATTTTACCAACTCTTGCCTGCATGTAACGACCCAGTTGCTCTTGAACCGAATTATGTTTTTTTTAAACCTTAACTTAACACAGCAACCTTAACCACAGTAAAATGAACAGGAATATAAATAAATACAATTTTTTCTATTGCTAGTATGCATGCACTATGCATGTAATAGTAGTTGTTGTGCAAAGCAGATGCAGTTGCCTGAAGCTATCTCCAAAAATGCTCCAAAGAGAAAGTCAAATAAAACAAAAGGAGTTAAGAAAATAACATATAATAATGATAGCATATTGTGTTAAGATAATACGATTTGTACTACTTGTTGAGAATGCAGAGGTATTAAGTTATAACTGCACAATACGTTTAAATAATGTAATTTATCTTACATTCTTTGTGTCCTTGCTAATTAATGACTGTTGTTTTTAAATTATGGTTAGTAAACTAATCCATCAGTTTCAAAATAGCAGTTCTCCTTAGACAGAGAGAGAGTAGAAGCTGATCAGATGAAAAGTAAATGGTATACCATGTTTACATTGTGTTAAAACAAGACATCGACCAGACTGAGATTATCATGTTATGGCAACCTTAAGAAAAATATAACGGTGTAGTAGTATCACTGTATTCACACAAAAATTTAGCTTGTTCTTACTGCTTCTATTAAAAAAGATAAGATTATCACTACTGCTGCTAAATCAATAGAATAGAACAAACACCCACTAAATTTAGTTGAAGCTTACAAGTTCTCTGTGGGCAGATTTTATTCTCCTATTTGTTTTTTAACTGGTAACACAAGTATAACAAGCTGACAGTAGCTTAATTTTAAACTACCTGGTTGTGAAGTCAGTTGCATTTAAAAGATAATCAGACATGTGTCTTGTAGACTGCCAGTTATATTTAAAAAATAAAATTTACTTAATATGCATGACAAGTGGTATGCCTTTAATTTCCAAAGCTTGCCTGTCTGGATTTCACCAGCGAGAAATGCTTAAAAAAGGGCAATTTATCTTTCCTTTACGTAAGGGAAAGGTGTGTCACCATTTTGTTCGGACAGCTGACTGGCAATGCACAAGCAAAATTTGTGTGAGGAGCAGTGATGCATTACTCCAGGCTCTATTCACCTACATCTCACACAAATTACTTTCACAGTAGGAACAGCATGCCATTTCAAAACGCAAATTGCTTAAAATTTTTGTAAGCGTTCACACTGGTGAACAGTCCATTCCTAGTTGGAGTTTGGATATTTTAATTCAGTAATACATGATATAAGTTGTTTTGTAGTCTCCCACTTTGGAACTGTAAATTGCATGTTTCTCTTTTTAACTTTGTGCAGGGTCTACAAAGGCCTGGTTGCAGGCCATAATGCCTGTTAATCTTCTCTTCCTTCATGCAACATGACACATTGTTGTGGTGGTTCATATTGTATCAGTAGAAAGGAAAATGTCTGGTTTCATTTACTTTGCAGAACTTGCTGTGCATCGTTCACAAGATCCACCTGTGCTGTTTTAATTCAGTAAAATCAAACCAAAAAGCAATTATATTTGTTTGTTGCTGAGATGTTTCATTGAGAACAGGCCCAAGATCTTTATTGACTGTGAGGCACTTCAGATGCTGTCTCTAAATATTTTCAGCAACGGTTGCCCTCACTCTGATGCACCTATAAGCAAAAAAGCTTTCTGTACAAAAACCATTGGAACATAGCCTTGGTGTTACTCCAGTGTGTACTGTCTGTTCCTATCTCACGCCTCACTGTTGCTTTCAGTTTCAGCTCTGAAATATAGATTGGCTGTCTTGCAAACTCACTGGAGTGTGTTGCACAAGCTGTTGGCTAGTGGCTATAGAGAAGGAACATCAGAAATATACTTAAAGACAGACTAGGACAGGCAAACCAAGCCAGGAAGTCAGAGGGGAAGAAGTCCATTATCGGTTGCTGGCACTATAACTGATGGGGTATCTGTAGGGTGCAACAACAATGATCGGTCAGTCATAGCAAATACTGTCGAGAAGTGTTTCTTTGAGATGTTTCACATCATAAACCCAAAATAACCAACACATTTAGGAGTTTAGTAACGCATCTTTTTAGGTTAATAATAATTATAACTACTGTACACAAATAAGCCAAAAATTAGTCATACTCCTGGCAGAGATTTAATTTGACCAACATGTTTTATCTGACAGTAGTTTTTGAGTGGTACAGGAAGACTCCTGACTTCAGTCTGAAGTAGAATCTGTGGAAAGAGTTAAATATTAGGGTGATAGCTAGGAGGCCTTCCAACCTTAAAGACTTGGAGCTCATCACCAAAGATAAATAGTCAAAAAACTGGTGGAGACACGCAAAAAGCTTTTCTGCAGTTATGAGAAGGGTTTGATTGCTGTAACATGAAGTTTAGACGAAAATTCAATCTGGAAGACTCACCTCAACCTCTCCTGCCTCATCCAATTACCTCATCACGTGCCTCTGCCCCAGCCAATCAGCGTCAAGTCCTCATCCCTCTTCAGCCATGGAGTATGGAGGGCTTTGCTTTTAAAGACCTCCATACTGTCATAGTTTTCTTTACAGATTTGACCCAAATCCAGAATGACACTCAGGAGGCAGGAGAAAAGTTTAACAAGTTTATTTTGACAGGTAATGGATGTTGAACTGGAACAGGGACTGGAGGCACAGCACTGTACGGGAAAGGAAGACAGGTAAGTTCTCTGGAGACAAATGGGGTTTCTGGGAACTGGAGCAAAATCTTTAGCTTACTGTTTGATGAACAGAGGTTGGCGTGGAGGAATGATGCGGAGCCTGGGAGTACTGAACAGACGCTGCTGCAGAAACGGTGAATAATCCAGAATGACGGCGAGTACTCTGCTGAGGCTTTGGTGAGTATAGGCAGTTGAATAATCCGAATCAATTTAACTGAGATGATGTTACCTGGTGAGTCTTTGGTGAACAATTGGTGGAGGGTTAGCAGGGTTCGCTTGCCTGGCGAAGTTGGTATTGAGCTGTCAGCTGGAGATTGAACCAAACTGGGTTTCTTCTGAGGTTTGAGTACTGAGGCTGAGGCAGGATCCAAAACTGAGGACTTAGAGCCAGAGCTGAAGGTCACAAGAACATGACACCAGGACTTGAGGTTTCCTAGGAAGGAGCACAAAAAGGGTAAGAGACTATGAAATTTAACTTTAGGCTTGGCCATAGGGGTTACCACAGAGGTTAAGGGTGTATTCACACTTGCCACTTTTGGTCCGCTTTAAACGGGCCAGAGTTTGTTTCCCACCTTGGTCCGGACCTTTTGTGCAGGTGTGAATACACTCAAGCGAACCCTGGTCCGGAGCCAAACAACCAGACCGAGACCACCTCAAAAAGTGGGTCTCGGTCCGGTTGTTTGGCTTCCAAACGGATTCTGGTGCGGTTCGCTTATGGTCTGAATACAAACCGGCCCCGATCCGAACCAACTACAAAAAGCGTACGTCTCTTTGGACATAAAAAGCCACCGTAGCTGGTAGCAAAGGTGTGTGTTTTAAGGTAATCATACCTGATAACCTGTGTGTTGCTTAGCAACGCTACCGGCTTGTTGTGGGACAAGGCACGCAGAGAACGTCGGTGTTCAGCACGCATTCTCCGACGGGGTTCTAAAATTATAAATGGAACGTCTCAAAGTCTGTGTTGAATGAGCTGCTTTTTACTCTCATAATAATATTGCAGCTGTAATAACGGCACAAATATGCAGAAGAGAGGTGCTGCACGCAGCACGTCTGCAGCTGTTTTCCTAAATTTCCGGGTCTGTGCTCTGTCCCGCCCCCGTCATTTCTGTCCAATGGGAACAATGTTCGTCACCCGCGTGGCTTTGTTTACAAGTAATAGTTCACTTGCAAAAAGTACAATGTGAAAACAAACCGCACCAAATGAAAAAAATAAAGTTCGCTTTTGGTCCGGACCAAACAAGTGGATCAAAGGACTTGCCTGGTGTGAATACACCCTAACACCCAGGCACTGGAGTGCTGACAGCTCCACCTTCTTATACTCCTCCAGGTTGATAGAAATGAAGAACACCTGCTAACCTCCACACCAGAGGATCTTGGCGGCATCTAATGGTGAGTAAGTGTTAGCAGCAGGTAAAAAACAACATGAAAACTCCCAGACTCCGACACATACACGGACTCTCTTGCTCTTCAGCTGAGCTCCGACCCTCCTCCACCCTATCTCCGCCATCATGCTCCCAAGCTCCTTTCGCCTTCCTTGTCTTCTCTGGCCTCCACTCCACCACCAGTGTCCAGATCCCGGGGAAGACATCTCTAATCCTAACCCTACGATGTTCATTCAAGCTCATGCCATTCTCAGCTTCCACGTCTTGTATAAATATTTTTTTTTTATAAAATGTGAATAAAACAGATTTTATTTGCAAAATAATTGATCTGAATAATTGATATTAATTGATCCCTAAAGTTATTTTTAAACTGCATGCTGCATTTGCACTTGAACCTCATACACTGATTTGATTACATTGGGATCACTGTCTTGAAGATGAAAACTTTAACAAGTGAAATGTAATGAGTTGAACTGGGAATCTCACAATCTTAGCCAAACCAGGCAAATATGTGCAGCACCTTGCAGAGGTAAGGCTTTTTTTTATTGTTTTTTGCCATGTTACAACCACAAACTTCATTGTATTTTGTTGGGAGTTTTTGTGTGACACACACTTGTATTTAGCCCTCCTGTGTCAATACTTCCAAGATGCACCTTTTGCTGTTGTCTTTTGGGGCACGTCTCAACAAGTTTTATAAATCTAGAGACTGAGATTATTGTGCTTTCCTCGTAAAATTCCTCCAGCTCAGTCTGATGAGACTCAGGAGCATGTGTGAAAAACAGTTTTCCCAGTTATTAACACCACAGTTGTTCTTTTTCATTTACGACTGGACTTTGACTGTGCCATTCAAACACAAGAATATTCTTTGAGGTGAACCTCCATCCCTGTCTCTAGTCTTTTGTTTACTTGTTTTCTTCCTGCTCAAGAAAAGCATCTTCACAGAATCCTTCTGCCACCACTATGTTTTATAGTGGGAATGGCTTGTACAGGGTAAAATGCTAGTTTTTCACCACAGTTTCCGAGTTGGCCAAAAAGTTCCGCTGTGGTCTCATCTTGCTTAGTTGTGTTGCCCCCTTCATAGTTTGTGGCAAAATGTAAAATTTGACATCTTATGGCTTGCTATCAACAATGGCTTTCTTCTTGGCACCATTCCATATCCAAGATCAAGAGTGCAAAAATAATAGCTGTTGTGTCTACAGATTCTCCGAACCGGATCTGTTTTTAGAGAGACATTTGGCCTCTTGGCTGCTTCTCTGATTCAGGCTTTCCTTGTAAGGCCTTTCAGTTTAGGTGTCTGGCCATGTCCCGGTAGGTTTGGACTTGTGCCATACTCTCTCTATGTGTGGATTATGGACTAAAAGCTTGGGAAATTGTTTTATGACCTAACCCTATGTAAAACAGCTCACTGGCCTGTCTGCTGAGTTTCTTTCGTTCATCATAAAGCAGTTTGTTTACTAATCTTGTCCATTAGTCCTCTGACATCTTCACAGAAGAGTTGCATTGATACTGAAATTAAATTACACACAGGTGGACTCTCTTAATTAGTTGAAAGCCATTGGTTGCAGTGTATTTTTTTTAGCTGTATCAGAGTAAAGGGTAGTTGTAAGTTACTGAGTCCTTTCAGTGAGACCTGCCAGCTGATAGAATGAGCAAAGCAAAGTAACGTTCAATGCATCGTGGCTGTTTCTGAGAGATTTATAAAGAATACAGACAGCTCTCACATGTCTTTTACAAAGTTGCAAGTGCAAAATAAGTGGCTAGAAAGGGGTCACCAAACTGTCCATATCTACCTTCAAAGAATGACACCTAAAAGAAATGTGGTCGCCACATAGCTAGGAATTCAATTCAGTTGAATCTAGGAGATAATGTTACTGTATCACATGGTTAACAAATTAATAGATATTTAGATTTAATGGATACAAAAATGTACTCCTTACCTGTTTGCGTCAAAATGTATATAAACTGAACAGTTTTCATCTCCCCAAGTTAGCACAGAATCAGAAGTTCAGTCTGTCCTTTTCTAGGGAGCAGCTCATCTGAACAATGATGTCTGACAATGACAATGAGTTCTGGAAATTTTAAGGTGCATTCATACTGTTGAATCAAAGTGTAGCTTGTTTGCTCACAAAGACCTTTTCGTTTGGGGAAGTTTGACTGTGCAATCGAACTCTTGTGGAGATAAAAGAAGCTAACTCTAGTCCACCAAAAAACGTAGCTCTTGGTCCACTTCAAGTGAATCAAACACGGGACGCAGAATACAACACAGGGCACTGTGGATTAATACAACCACAACAAGCATGAAAGCTGTTTCCATTTCTTTTCTGGACGAAGGACAAATTTAAAGCTCTCACAGAAATATGGTTAGCCAAAAATGTGTCACACCTGCTGGTAAGTATATACAAAAGCAATAACATTTTAAAGCCAATTAAAGGGAAAATGGAGGCTGTGGGACTTACCCATGGAGTAAAGCAGTGCCATGCAAAGATGAAAAGAAAAGTCAGGAAACAATATATAAAAATACATGACATGGGTAGAAGGAGTACCAATTTAGAACGCCAAAAGTAGAAGTTTTCATGGTGTAAAGAACATTCTTGGTACTTTCAATGCCATTTCAGAGATGGAGGGGATTACATGACTCAAAATGTCCGGTTTGTTTGGCAAACTGTATTGTGATAGCAAACTTAGACTGACAGAATGTGGCAACAGACCTAAAACTTCCAACATGACCAATAGACCCAAAGAAGAGCTCTTGGAACCATATTTATTTGCAAAACTCAAAAGCAGAAGCATTGTTTGAAGGTACGTTGCCTAAGAGGCAGACAAACTCAGCAAAGGTCGCCTGGGTCAGGAGTCGAACCCATGACAGCTATGTTGAGCACTGAAGCCTTTGTACATGGGCCGCACGTTTTACTGCTGCGCCACCACCGCACCGTTGTTATCCCTTTATAAAAATAAAAATATTCTCATACT
Organism: Crenichthys baileyi; assembly: GCA_036173005.1. Taxonomy (NCBI): domain Eukaryota; kingdom Metazoa; phylum Chordata; class Actinopteri; order Cyprinodontiformes; family Goodeidae; genus Crenichthys; species Crenichthys baileyi. Next base: position 30,986 of record JAHHUM010000917.1, read on the forward strand.
GCGAATGATTATTTATTTGGGATCCTTATAAGACAGACTTTTCTGAAATAGTCTGCAGTATGAAAAATGGAAAACAGTTTTGAGTATTCCTCATTATGGAAGTTGCATACTATTATGGCAACTCTTAGTTCTGCAGCAGATCTTTTAGCTCGAGAGATGAAAGATTTTGGAATTCTGTAACTGGTAAAGAAACAGTCTGAATCAGTTCTAATGCCTTTCTGTCAGGTTTGTAAGAATTATTAGCTTCCATAGAGAACAATTGTAACAACAACCCTTTTTGGTTGCTATTACACTACCACATAGTGCCACAACAACACTGTGGTTGTGTAACAGCTAGCTAAATATTACTTTGGTCGCCTCAAACTCAAAAATTTTATATTTATTTATTATTTTTAAAGGACTATTTTAAGGACAGCTCAGTATTTTAGTTACTGGTTAGTAATCTGTGTGCAAGCACTTACAGTTGTGCATTTTAGTATGTGAGTGCAAGTGCTATCATGTTGGGTGGTGTATGCTTCTTGTTGAATATTTTATTCGTTATTAATTATTTTTATTAAGCTTTCACCTTCTTATTTTGACCTGCCATGTGACAGCAGATGGTAACATTTATGTTTGAGCTTTATATTGTTCTTTCAAAGTCAAGTAACTATTAACATTTACTGCTCCCACTATCCAGTTGACTCTGAATTCTGAAACTTCCAACTATAATAACTCTGAACTTATTTTATAGTTAGCTTCATTGCTAAAAATCATGTTATATTGCTTTTAGTAAAAATAGCTCAAATAAACCTCCAAGTTCATTTTTATTGATTGATTCATTTAACCACTCAGCATACAGTCCTGCCTGGAACAATCCTGTCCCCTTAGATGTTTACGGGTTCCCACTGTCGAAGCAAGGTACTGACTCTAAGTAAGAGGTAAAAAAGACTCTAAAAAATGAGCTATTGTGAGTGTGACAAAATCAACACCAAAAAATAAAAAACAGCTACGAAAAGGTACTGTGGCGCAAAAGTACTAAGTGAGGTCAATTGTAGCTTCACTGCACTGTTGCTGTGTCAAAGTCCCAAACCAAGGGCTCACTGAAGGGATTATAACTCCCAAAAGCCCCGAGAGTGGGGCATGTTTCCTCAGGAGGAGCTGAAAATGCTTCAGGATACAAGGAACCCTGAGCATCTAGACTCCCAGCACTACTGCGATAAGACCCTAAAGTGGAGCAGTCAGTTTGAGGAAAGGATGGTAGGATGGCCAAAACATTTTTGAGAATGGTATTTTTAAAAAGCTGACCAGATCACACATTATTTTCATGGTTAGACCACCACTTATGACCTAGTTGGGGAAAAACTCCATTGTTGTTTTGCAGAGTTAAAAATAACTCAGAGGAAGACATGGACACATGCTTGATATAGGGTGCTTCTGCAGAAAAAAGCATGCACAGTCCAAACCATATATAAACTCAAGACAGGAATCCTCATAATTCAGAACATACTCTGTGTTCATTTCACACTTCCAAACACAGTGGATCCTTACACCCACACAAGCTCATAAAGACAAAAATATCTCAATATACAAACAAGTGCACTGGCGTTGATAACCATATTAATAACTATTACTTCTTGGTGAAAATGTAATTAAAGTAATTTTAATAACAAATGCAGTTAAAATTGTGAAAAGCAGCATTGCTTTCATATGGTAATTTTGGAAGGGTGAGATTAATAACTGTTCTCATTCAGGGTGTATTACATTACAAATGATGTCAGGTATTACACTAAAATGCAATTCCTGACAATAATTGCTAAAATCTGCTTCGAAATATTGAAGTCTTACACTAAGAAACATTATACCTTAGTAGATGTACTATACATCCTTACACAAGTGGCAAATGCCACATAGCCTTTGTATATTACTAACATTGAAATGTTGAAATGATGATTTGAGGAGGAAATATTGCATGAGCAATAACTATCATATGGAACCTAATTTGGTACACCGGTTCAATTGCTTTTTTCTTTACAAGTGAATTTACATTTGTGAAGGTTTAACCCGTTAAGCCGTCAGGGATTTTAGAGCAATTTCCGCCAGAAATTACATACCTTAAACAAATCAAGTATAGCTCCACAACTACAAGGACTACATGCAAACTTTTGATACCTGTGTAAAGGTAAGACATAAATTCATATATTTCCAGTGGAACCACTCTTGCAGCTGTTACTATGTCTGATTTATTCATGATTAAACACAGAAAATTTTGTATCTTTTGTCCCTCGCCTTAATTTGTTTCTAGATAAACATTGTAAAACACCATGAAAATCCTTTGGAAATCCTAGGAGAACCCCCAGGTTGTATTCATCAACATCTTGGCTATAACTGCAGCAAATTTGAACTGAATCAGTTGAAGCATTTATGTTCCACAAAGGTTTTAGTGGGCAATGTGGCAGGTGGAGCTGGGATTTCGGCACAATTTAGCCAAATGTGCCAAAACAGTGCCGAATGTGTTTTTCAACTCATAAAAGGGAATCTGGTCAAATAAAAGTACTGATTACCATTGCAGGAGTCATTCTGCATATGACATAGCCTTTGGTCATTTACCCTGTGTATCATCAAAACGTATCATTGTGCACGGCATAATATATAATGAATAAAAAACAAGTTGAATTGTATAGTTTTACCTTCAAACAATGGGATTTTATTGAAAACAAGAATTTTCAATGGAAAACAATGTCAACAACTGTGCAAAAAGCAGTTATGTATAAAAAACTGTGCAAACAAATGTTGAAAACCCTAACCACAACACTGTAATGACATATCAGGCTTATTTTGTTACTACAATGGTGTGCAGAACAGACGTCTCACCTCAAAGAAAAAGATAAAGGCTCAAGCGAAGTGGTAAATTATTATTTATTATAAAGTAACAGTATAACTTACTCATGAACTGGGTCTAAAAGAAAAAATTCCTCTTCTTCCTCCGCTTCAGAAATCTCGCTGCTGTCCGATGATTCTTCTATTTCAACATCACTGTTTTTCCAAAGTTGTTCTAAGGCTTCATTTTCCTCTTATGTGCCATTAACAATATTGGCATTCAAGGGAAAAAAAAATCACCACCAAAGATATGTGAAAAACAACTCGCCAAGCGTTGTGTGAAGCAGTGTGTAAAACACACTGTGCGTAAAGCAACTGTGGATCCAGATTTTACTACCTGTGTTACGCACGGAAATTGCGTCACCGGAAAATGTCTCACAAAGTCACATGATGCCCCGTTGGAAAGAGGAGAGTCTGCAGTTTTCAATGATACCAGCCGTGGGGGGTGTGGCAACAACATGTGTGTTTACTGTAGCATTTTTCCAGTTTAGTCAGCAACTTCCGGTGGATCTTTAAATGGCATCTTGTGTTTTTAAATTGCTGCAAAACCGAACGTATTTGTCAAAAACTGAGTTGGCGACTCGTTTTAGAAACATTAAAGACTCATCTTGCAAGGGGTTTAGAAAAAAAAAATTGACCTACTTTTAGAGATGGCGAAAGATGAGCGTCATTGTTTTGGGCCCGCCGGGGGGCCGGCCGGTCTTAACACGTTACGTGACTTGGAACCCTGGCAAAATTTCAGAAATGGTTAGACTGCTGGGATTTTCATTTATAGCTATTCTCTGGGTTCGAGAAGAGCATTTCAATTTGTTTTATTTATATAGTTTTCTCAAGACACTTTATATAAAAAAGTTCAAATTTTATACAGAAATATATAGGGAATTTAACCTAATCATACATACAAATTCAATGTCAATTACATTATTCCAATTTGACCAAAGTTATTAAACAATGCAATCAAGTTAAATTTATTATTTTGTTGGTTATACCTTTTCTCACAAAAAACCCAGCCAACTGCATCAAGTCACTGACTTTGCAGCAATTACATCTCCTGAACAAGCATGTAGCGACAATGGACAGTCGATTGGACTCAAACTGCAGAGACAACTTCAGTAAAAATGAACACATTCACAATGAAAATGATGATAACGTGCAATATGTGTCCTGAGGTGTGAGGTTGTTGTGGGACCACAGTGCAGGAAAGAGAGAGGGAACAGCATGGTCAGTAGATAAATGGATTTAATGTGGAACAGGTAAATTTACAGGTGCAGGTAGGACATGAAAGACACACGCAGGTCATAGGACATGAATCGGGAAATAAGTAAACGATGAGACTGCCAAAAGGACATAAACAGGAAGGAGTCCCAGTCCCCTTTAACAGCAAGAAATCTCCAAGGGATCCTGGCTCAGTGTGAGCAACCATCGACTGACTGGGGGTTTGAGGAAACACAACATACACAAACCCAGAGAGAGAACCTATACTTTACCTTATAACTTAGTATTGGATATTAGTTGGAGAAACTAGAGAGCGAAAAGGTGGTCAGTATGTTCTCCAGCAGCCTAATCCTATAGTAGCATAACAACAGAGATAAGCCAGGATAACCTAAGCCACTCTGCCTATAAGCTTTATCAAAAAGAAAATTATTAAGCCTAGTCTTGAAAAGCAGACAGGGTGTTTGCCTCACAGACTAGGAGTTGATTTCACATGAGATTTTTTTTCAGAATAAGAATCAACTTTATTTGCCAAGGTTGTGTACGCAAACAAGGAATTTGACTTTGGTTTCCATCGCTTACATCGCACATCAACATCAATCTAAACAACAACAGCAGTGTGTAAAAACATTTAAATAAATGAGGACCTTCTGAAAAGTAAAGAATAACAATAGTCAAACCGCAACGTAACAAATACATAGACAAGTGTTTCTGTAGTACTCTGGAAAAGGATATTTCTTTCTTTGAAAAAGAGAACATTTCCAGTGAACAGCAGCTGTGTGAATGAAAGGACCCTTGGTGTCAGAGTTCAGACCGGGCTGATTGTTTCAAGATGTTAAAAAGGGATAGGTAACTCAAATAATAACTTGATACAGCCAAGGTATATGAAATATCATGTCTGGGGCTTAAATGCCCCTGGTAGGGTCTCCCATGGCAAACAGGCTCTAGGTGATGGGTCAGACAAAGAGCGGTTCAAGAATCCTTCATGAGGACCATTAAATCGAGGCACGTGACCGCGCCCGATACGGCGGAGCCGGGGTCCCACCCTGGTGCCAGGCCTGGGGTCGGGACTCGCCGGAGAGTGCCTGGTGGCCGGGTTGCTCCTCGTGGGACCTGGCCGGGCCAAGCCCGAACGAGAGACGCGAGGCCATCCCCCAGTGGGCCCACCACCTGCAGGGGGAACCGTGACGGACCGGTGCAAAGAGGATTGGGTGGCGGACGAAGGTGGAGACCTCAGTGGCCCGATCCCCGGATTCTTAGGCTGGCTCTAGGGACGTGGAATGTTACCTCGCTGGGGGGGAAGGAGCCTGAGCTTGTGCGGGAGGTCGAGAGATATCGACTAGAAATAGCCGGGCTCGCCTCCACGCACAGCGTGGGCTCTGGAACCCATCTCCTTGAGAGGGGCTGGACTCTCTTTACTCTGGAGTGGCCCACGGGGAGAGGCGGTGGGCTGGGGTGGGTTTGCTTGTTGCCCCCTATCTCGTGTTGGGGTTTACCCCGGTGGATGAGAGGGTCGCATCCCTGCCCCTTCGGGTTGGGGATAGGTCTCTGACTGTCATTTCGGCCTACGAGATGTAACTGATAGTGGCTAGTCACTGTAAAACGGTAAATGATTTTGCTTTAAAACACACAAAAAAAATCACATGTATACTGTGTAAAAAGGCTTGACTGATTAGCAGTCTCAGTTCTTTGGCTGTCAAACTTCCTAACCAAACAGCTTGGATAAGGGAGTGAGTTTTCTCCCTGATAAGAATGTCTTTATGCAAAAAGTCTCATGAATAATTCATAAAATAAATTCCTTTGATTCACATCATGGGATACAGATTTCTCTAAGCATTTTGTTTGTTTCCTTTTGTGCACAGACAAATTGTACATTCTCCATATACGAATGCAATCTTGTAAAACCAAGAAAAACTACAAAAAAAAAAAAAAATGAGCGTAGATGACAAGAGCATGCCGTCCAAGTCAGTTCAATTTATCCCATTCAGTCCTGGTTACACATTACCATTAGAATGGGGTTGTTGCTGAAAGTAGAGCAAAGAGATCTGGAGAGAGATTGATGCGGTTGACTGGAAATCTGCCACAAGACTATAGAAAATATATTATTAACAATAATATACAGTCAAGCCCACAAATCTTGATACTCCTGGCAGATTTTATATATACAGTTATTTGTTTTGAAAATTTATTCTGAAATAAAAAAAAATTTATTTTTGACATGACATGACAAAATCATCTCCCAAAACATAATAAGACAAACTACAGGCAGTATAAGTTTTCAGAAAAAATACTTCACTGTTTACATTTTAGCAAATAATTGAGTGTCAGAAAATATTTATACTCATTTGAGTAATCAATGGAAAAGTCTTGAATTAACTGGAGGAACACCTTTAGCAGTGACTTACAGTCAGGAGAGGCAGTGCCTCACCTGTCATCATGAGAAGTAAAATATTAGTAGTGTTAAGAGAAAATCAATTTGTCCACTTGGCTGTTATATACATTTGTTTTTCTATATGATATAAAGATTTTTATAGTCAAAATCACTGAATGTATGCATTGCCGATTTAAATACATGGGAGAAAAGCAATGTGAGGGAGTGAATAGCTGTGCCTCATAACCAATGGTGAAGTGTCACACACACTGATGCAGGCAGTGTGTGTGACACAGCGCCATTAGTTATGAGGCTGTGTCACACACACTGATACAGACAGACACACTGCCTGCATCAGTGTGTGTGACACACACACACTGATGCAGGTAGTGGGTGCATGCCCATTGCTGTCTCTCTTTATATGGCCAATATATGTTCTGGATTACACATCTACTAAACATGTTGACATTCCACAGTCTGTCTAATACATGTAATTAATGTGTGTGACATATCATATCTTTCTAATGGACCATAAATGCGCAATAAAAACAGAGTAAGGCAAAAAGTACCGTGCCACACTAATAGGGGGCAGACAGCCAACAGCACGTTGCTATGTACACTTCATCTACAGGGGTTGGACAATGAAACTGAAACACCTGTCATTGTAGTGTGGAGGGTTTCATGGCTAAATTGGACCAGCCTGGTAGCCAGTCTTCATTGATTGCACATTGCACCAGTAAGAGCAGAGTGTGAAGGTTCGATTAGCAGGGTAAGAGCACAGTTTTGCTCAAAATATTGAAATGCACACAACATTATGGGTGACATACCAGAGTTCAAAAGAGGACAAATTGTTGGTGCGCGTCTTGCTGGCACATCTGTGACCAAGACAGCAAGTCTTTGTGATGTATCAAGAGCCACGGTATCCAGGGTAATGTCAGCATACCACCAAGAAGGACGAACCATATCCAACAGGATTAACTGTGGACGCAAGAGGAAGCTGTCTGAAAGGGATGTTCGGGTGCTAACCAGAACTGTCCGTCGGGAGCTCCACAGGGTCAATATACACGGCCGGGCTGCTATAGCCAAACCTTTGGTCACTCATGCAAATGCCAAACGTTTCAATGGTGCAAGGAGCGCAAATCTTGGGCTGTGGACAATGTGAAACATGTATTGTTCTCTGATGAGTCCATCTTTACTGTTTTCCCCACATCCGGGAGAGTTACGGTGTGGAGAAGCCCCCAAAGAAGCGTACCACCCAGACTGTTGCATGCCCAGAGTGAAGCATGGGGGTGGATCAGTGATGGTTTGGGCTGCCATATCATGGCATTTCCTTGGCCCAATACTTGTGCTAGATGGGCACGTCACTGCCAAGGACTACCGAACCATTCTTGAGGACCATGTGCATCCAATGGTTCAAACATTATATCCTGAAGGCGGTGCCGTGTATCAGGATGACAATGCACCAATACACACAGCAAGACTGGTGAAAGATTGGTTTGATGAACATGAAAGTGAAGTTGAACATCTCCCATGGCCTGCACAGTCACCAGATCTAAATATTATTGAGCCACTTTGGGGTGTTTTGGAGGAGCGATCAGGAAACGTTTTCCTCCACCAGTATCACGTAGTGACCTGGCCATTATCCTGCAAGAAGAATGGCTTAAAATCCCTCTGACCACTGTGCAGGACTTGTATATGTCATTGCCAAGACGAACTGATGCATTATTGGCCGCAAAAGGAGGCCCTACACCATACTAATAAATTATTGTGGTCTAAAACCAGGTGTTTCAGTTTCATTGTTCAACCCCTGTACTTTTGTCACTGACAAGTCCTGTAACAGTACCATTATTTAACTTTGGCCCGACTAAATGGAAAATTACTTCTCAAAACTGCAAAAGGTTTTTTCTGAACTGGAATTTCAGTCGAAACACAAGGTTTTATACAGAGGAAGACCAACTCCAGAGCTAAACAAGTGGGAGAAGGGTATTGCGCTCTTGCTACACCTGAAAACACCCAAGTACTCAAATTTGACTTGGCATTGAATGAGTAGCCCAGTCTGAACATTAGAGTCCACAACGCAAAGGTGAAGGAGAATTGGGAGATTTTAAAAGACTTGATGAATGCAAGCTGCTTCCATGGACTTCATATACAAATAAAACTAAGATCATACACAATTTTCAATTCTAAAAAAAAGGCAATGGGAAAATCATTTGAAATAATCAAATATGACCTTATATAAAAAAATATATATTTTATTTTTACTGCTATCATTTTGTTGAACATTATTGAATTCATTAAAGCATAATTAAAAGCTTTTTAAATTATTATTTGTTTTATTTACGGTCATAATTGAAATATGTGCCTCTATTTTGGGTTCATGTATTTGTACATTGGACTCCAGATGAATCTGTGCTTCACCAGCCAAGAACCCAATCGCACATCACTAACTTTTACATATATTTTAAGGTAAACCTCAAACAAACTTTTTCCTATCTGTTACGACTTTTGCGAGATATTGGACCCCAGGATGCAGACGAGGAGGCAGCGTGATGATAAGTGAAAATTTAATCAACAAAAAACTCACTCACTGCAGGACGCAGGAACAAAACAGAAGCCGGCTGGCTTGACAGGCATAGCATGGCACCACAAAACAAGATATGAGTTGACACAATGATTCCGCAATGACTAACTGAACAGGTGTGTATATATGGAGTGAAAACCAGGTGGAGCAAGAAGACAGATTAACAAGGTGCAGGTGAACCGGATAAATTTGATTAACAGAACACAACGTGACAGGAGCAAAACATGGCTTGACTAGAACGCAAATCCAAGGAAACAAATAGAACTATAACTAGAAAAACATGAAACAAAAACATAACCAGATCCTAAAACCAAACTTGACAAAACTAAAGCATGACCAGAAAAACAAACAGAAACATGATTCAAAACCTTAACTGTGAAAAACATAAAGAAAAAACCAGAAACCAAAAACCAAACAACCCCAAATCATAACAGAAACCCCCCTTGAGGGCGGATACCAGACGCCCACAAGAGTCCAAAAAACAACCCAAGCAGGGTGGGCGGCGGGGGCCTTGGCAGGAGGGCCCGAAACAGCGACAGAGTTCCGGCGGGCAACCAGGAGGTCTGAAGCAGAGCCTGGCGAACCCTCAGAGGCTGAAGCAGAGCCTGGCGAACCCTCAGAGGCTGAAGCAGAGCCTGGCGAACTCTCAGAGGCTGAAGCAGAGCCTTGCGAACCCTCAGAGGCTGAAGGAGAGCCTGGCGAACCCTCAGAGGCTGAAGCAGAGCCTGGCGAACCCTCAGAGGCTGAAGCAGAGCCTGGCGAACTCTCAGAGGCTGAAGCAGAGCCTTGCGAACCCTCAGAGGCTGAAGCAGAGCCTGGCGAACCCTCAGAGGCTGAAGCAGAGCCTGGCAAACCCTCAGAGGCTGAAGCAGAGCCTGGCGAACCCTCAGAGGTCGAAGCGGCGCCTGGCAAACCCTCAGCTCTGGGTTCAGAAGCCAGAATGAGAACAAACTGTTCCTTGAAGTCCCCAGAGACAGGATCCGGCAGTGCTTCCTCCTCGAAACCCTCGTCTAGGGGCTCCAAGGCCAGAACGAGGACAAACTGTCCTTTGAACCCCTCCAAGACAGGATCCGGCGGTTCTTCCTCCTTGAACCCCTCGTCGCAGGGTTCAGAGGCCAGAACGAGGACCAGTTTCCCACTGAACCCCTGGAGGCTAGGAGCTGAAGCGTCGCCGGGACCCTCAGTGGCGTGAGCAGGAGCTGAGGGGTCGCAGAGACCCTCAGTGGCGCTAGCAGGAGCTGAGGCGTCGCCGAGACCCTCAGTGGCGTGAGCAGGAGCTGAGGCGTCGCCGAGACCCTCAGTGGCGTGGGCAGGAGCTGAGGCATCGCCCAGACCCTCAGTGGCGTGAGCAGGAGCTGAGGCGTCGCCCAAACCCTCAGTGGCATGCGCGGGGGCTGAGGCATCGCCGAGACCCTCAGTGGCGTGCGCAGAGACCCTCGGTGACGAGACCAGGAGCCGAGGCGTCGCAGAGATTCCCGGTGGCGTGAACAGAGGCGTCCCTCTTACGACGTCCTCTGCGGCATGTGGAGGAGGTTGAGGCAGACTTCGGGTCACACCCTGAGTCAGGCTGTGGTGTGTCTGGCCCTGTGTCAGGCTGTGGTGTGTCAGGTGCTGGTGTGTCAGGCTGTGGTGTGTCAGGCCTGGCAGAGACAGGCTGTGGTGTGTCAGGCCTGGCAGAGACAGGCTGGGGTGCGTCAGGCCTGGCAGAGACAGGCTGTGGTGTGTCAGACCTGGCAGAGACAGGCTGTGGTGTGTCAGGCTGTGGAGTGTCAGACCTGGCAGAGTCAGGCTGTGGTATGTCAGGCAGTGATGTGTCTGGCTGTAGTGTGTCTGGCTGTAATGTGTCAGGCTGTGGTGTGTCTGGCTGTGGTGTGTCTGGCTGTGGTGTGTCTGGCTGTGGTGTGTCAGGCTGTGGTGTGTCAGGGTGTGGTGTGTCAGGGTGTGGTGTGTCAGGGTGTGAAGTGTCTGGCTGTGGAGTGTCAGACCTGGCAGAGACAGGCTGTGGTGTGTCAGGCTGTGGAGTGTCAGACCTGGCAGAGTCAGGCTGTGGTATGTCAGGCAGTGATGTGTCTGGCTGTAGTGTGTCTGGCTGTGGTATGTCTGACTGTGGTGTGTCAGGGTGTGGTGTGTCAGGGTGTGGTGTGTCTCGCTGTGGTGTGTCAGGGTGTGGTGTGTCAGGGTGTGGTGTGTCAGGGTGTGGTGTGTCAGGCTGTGGTGTATCAGGCTGTGGTGTGTCAGGGTGTGGTGTGTCAGGGTGTGAAGTGTCTGGCTGTGGAGTGTCAGACCTGGCAGAGACAGGCTGTGGTGTGTCAGGCTGTGGATTGTCAGACCTGGCAGAGTCAGGCTGTGGTGTGTCAGGCTGTGGAGTGTCAGACCTGGCAGAGTCAGGCTGTGGAGTGTCAGACCTGGCAGAGTCAGGCTGTGGTGTGTCAGGCTGTGGTGTGTAAGCCTTGGCAGAGACAGGCTGTGGTGTGTCAGGGTGTGTGTCAGGCTTGAGTTCCGTGAGCACCCCCAGAGAAAACTGAGAAGGTGCTCAGGACCTGGAAGTGGAGGCAGCCCACCCTCGGGGCCCCTCCGAAAGCTCTACAGCAGGCTGTAGACCTGACAGGGACTCCCCGCAGCAGCGTTGGGAGCCCTGGCGGGGCTGCTCTGCAGCAGCAGCAGCCCCTGGAGTCCGGCGTGGACTGCTCTGCAGTAGCAGCAGCTCCTGGGCCCTGGCGGGACTGCTCTGCAAGCAGCAGCAGCAGCCCCCTGGAGTCCTGGCGTGGACTGCTCTGCAGCAGCAGCGCCCCCGGAGCCCCGGCGTGGACTTCTCCGCAGCAGCAGCTCCCTGGAGCCCGGGCGTGGACTGCTCTCCCAGCAGCAGCCGAGTCCCTGGAGTCCTGGCGTGGACTCCCTCTGCAGAGCAGCAAGCTCCCTGGAGTCCGGCGTGGACTGCTCTGCAGCAGCAGCAGCAGCCCCCTGGAGTCCTGGCGTGGACTGCTCTGCAGCAGCAGCAGCCCCCTGGGTCCTGGCGTGGGACTGCTCTGCAGCAGCAGCAGCCCCCTGGAGTCCTGGCGTGGAAGGAGTTGGGGGGCAGTAAAATTGCCTTTTGGGGCTGTCCCATAAACCTCCTCCATCTTCCTGATTCTCTCCATCAGCTCAGGAGAGGAATACAGGAGACTGTTTTTCTAAAGGTCTTAATTTGGGGGGCAAATAACCTTAATCGCTCCTCCAGCTCCTCTGGTGTTGACTCAGAACACCCGGCTGGAGCGAGCGAAGACGGCATGGGGGAGGGGGCGAGCCTGGGGGGAACTGTGCTGTGGCAAACGAAGATGCGGAATTACTCGCTGAAACCCTCCCGCCAGCTGGCAGAGAAACCACTGCTCCGGACATCACAGCAGCGGCCATGGGATACTCATCGGCGGCTGAAACGCAGGAAGGCGCGCCGCTTTGATGCCGGACCTTGGTGAACAACCAAGGAAGCAGGCGGAGAACGGAGCTGAACTGCTTCGCGCTCCATCTGCTCCAGCAGCAGTGGAGAGGGCAGCACCTCCAAATCCTTGGGCAGGTTCCTCATTGCCTCCTCCTTCTGCCGCTGAACCCAGCGATCCAAAGCATCTGCCTTCTGCTTGTCTGCGGGGTCCGTAGTTGGCGGAATCATTCTGTTACGACTTTTGCAAGATATTTGACCCCAGGATGCAGACGAGGAGGCAGTGTGATGGTAAGTGAAAATTTAATCAACAAAAAACTCACTCACTGCAGGACGCAGGAACAAAATAGAAGCTGGCTGGCTTGACAGGCATAGCATGGTCCACAAAACAAGACATGAGTTGACACAATGATTCCGCAATGACTAACTCAACAGGTGTGTTTATATGGAGTGAAAACCAGGTGGAGCAAGAAGACAGATTGACAAGGTGCAGGTGAACCGGATAAATTTGATTAACAGAACACAACGTGACAGGAGCAAAACATGGCTTGACTAGAACGCAAATCCAAGGAAACAAAATAGAACTATAACTAGAAAAACATGAAACAAAAACATAACCAGATCCTAAAATCAAACTTGACAAAACTAAAGCATGACCAGAAAAACAAACAGAAACATGATTCAAAACCTTAACTGTGAAAAACATAAAGAAAAAAACAGAAACCAAAAACCAAACAACCCCAAATCATAACACTATCAGGCGAAAATCAAAGGAAATCAGCCAAGATACCAGGAAGAAAATTTTGGAACCTCCAGTAGTATGGGTCCTCGTTGGGTACAAGTTTTTTGAAGGTACCACGCTCACCTGTTCAAGCCATTATGTGTAAGTATAAACACCACGGTAATGTCCAGCCATGATTTCATCCAGGAAAGTAAATAATGTTGTTTGGTGTTAGATGTGTATAGTAACTCCAGAATAGAAGCAGAAGGCCTTGTGAAAACATAAGCTGAAGCTTGTAAAAGAAGTGTCATTATACACCGTGAAACAAGTCCTGTACAAAAATTGGTTTAAGGTCACTCAGCTAGGGACAAGTCATTACTCTGAAAGCAAAATAAAAAAACAGCTTACAGTTTGCAAATGGACACAAGGAAAAAATACCTTTTTTGAGGCATGTCCTGTAGTCTACTGAACTAAAAACTAAGTGTTTGATCATATATAATTGCATCATTACATTTAAAAGATAAAGGGTAGAACCTTGCAAGCCTGAGAACACTATCGCAACTTTAAAATATGAGGGTGGCAGCATCATGTTGTAGAGGTGGGTGTGTCAGGGAGTTGTGGTGAACTGGGGCACTTCAAACAATAATGGCTTAAACTGTGGCTTAAGGATACCAAAGTTGTTTTGTTTTTTTTGGAGTGCCCATGACAAATACCTGATATTTTTCCCATAGAAAATTTGTAGCCAGAGTTGAATAGGTGTGTACATGCAAGGCAGCCTACAACTCTGACTCAGTTACATCACTTTTGTCCAGTGGAATGGGCCAAAGTTCACACAAACTATTGCCAGGATCTTTTGAAAAGATGTATAAAACATTTGATCCAAATCAAACATTTTAAGAAGCAATTCTACTAAGAAAATGTTTGTAAAGTTATGAATTTAAACAAAACAAACAAAATAATATGGTCTTGTTATTTTGGCATTTACCATAAGAGACAAATGGAGTTTAGACGGAAATTCAACTTGGAAGACTCACCTCTACTTCGGGCTCCGTCTAACTAATCCACTACATTCTCCACTCCACCACCAGCATCAGGATCCCGGGGGAAGACTTCTCTAATTCTAACCCTAAGATGTTCATTCAAGCTCATGTCATTATCAGCATCCAAGTCTTCCACCGGGGTCCAAGGGCCAAAAGAAACAAACACCAGCTAATAAACTTCTCTAATTACCATCACTGTGTTTCTCTCATTTGTGAGTCTTTTCAGGTTGAAATGGTTTATATGTAATTTTTTACAGTATATGTAAACTTTTGATTTTAGTGGTACGTTAATTAGCATTTTGTGAATTTTTTTCTTCCTCTCAATGCAAATATTTTTTCTTATTTTTGCTCCACTATTAAGATTCCAGATGTAATTTAATACATAATAAATTTTCATTAATTATAGATGAAATCTAATAGACTGAAACATTGCTATGCCCTTGACAGGATGTGGGTGTAGGCATTTGTGTATTTAGATGGGAGAAAGCAGGAGCTGCTGTGGAGTGGGGGGTAAATAAGGTCCACTGACAGTTACCTTCTCTGAGAGCTCAAGGGCGAACGCCCGGTGTTACCTAGTCTCTTGGGAAATTTCTTTCAGCTTCAAACCTGGAAACAAAGTGGTGATTGCCCCTTTCAGATCCTTTCTCTCTTGCTCCCTAATTTCCCCAGTTCCTTCTTCCATATTTTTTTCCAGTTTTCCCTCCACTCTGTAAAACACAGCACCTGTAACTCCTGTTTTCTTCCCTAATCAAATACTAATAAGAAAGAACTTGCAGTTGTCACTTCCAGTTAACACTCACACACAAGCACACTCATGACTTTTAAACCAGACCAGAAAACAAGACTGCCTGCTGTTTTTATGCATTCATAAATTACAATCTGATGCGGAATGAGCAGTTACGAAATGACTTGTAAGCTCTAGGTCAGTGATTTTAACATTACATTATGGCCAATACATTTGCAGTTTGGAGTCAAGCTGCTTTGTGTCGGCACAAACACATTAACCTTGTGTGTTTGGGGGGACGATTAAATTCTGCACACCGGAAAAAACATATTTAGAAAAACAAGTTTATCATGGGATGAAACAGAATTAACAGCCATTCACCTCACTTGTCTACATGGCATCAAATCATGCAAACATAGGACATTGTTTTGCCTACTGGGAAAAATTCTTGAGGTCAAACTTTGTAGTGGGAATGTATTTGTTTCTTTCTATTAGAAATAAAGATAATTCATTTGTTTGGCTTGGTTTGAAAAGTTATTCCTAACAATATAGAAGGATGACCTTGGTTTAAACGTACTAATTTATTTTAAGAGAAAGATGGCTATACTGCATGGTTAGGAAGGCCTTATCAAACAAAGGAGATTTTATTTGCCTTTTCTTTTTATATACAGTTTTTAACAACAGAATAGAGTTTGATCAAGTTCTATCAATTGACTTGTCAGACCTTGTTTTCAAATCAATCAAAATCGTTTTACATATTGAATCAACAGCCTCTTTATTACCTAGTACAGAGTAAACCAACTTTTACCAACAGTCACTTATCAAACATAGTGCTTATTAAACCAAATGAATCACATTGAACTACACTTCTTTGTGTTAATTCCAGTTTATTATTACTTTTCTCACCATTTAGTGTCAATTCTTAGGATCCCCTCTGACATCAGAGGCTCAGACATGTATTTTGTGAAAATAGTTTAGCCTTCTTTAGAGTTGTTTGAAAGACTTTGTGTTTTTGCAAAATCCTGCATTTTAAATGTATTATTTTTCTACCCTGTTTGGTTATTGTTATAATTGCACACACTCATACACCTAAGGGCAATTTAGAGAGACCAATTAACCTAACAGGCATGTCTTTGGACTGTGGGAGGAAGCCAGAGGACCCGGTGAGAACCCACGCATGCACGGGGAGAACATACAAACTCCATGCAAAAAGACCCTCAGCCGGGGATCGAACGCAGGACCTTATTGCTGCAAGGCAATAGTGCTACCAACTGCGCCACCGTGCAGCCAAAGAAATGTATTTAGGTATATTCTGAAACACAAAGGCTTCTTTAACTGAACCTTTTTGTTCCTAAAAGTCAGTAGGAAACAACCTAACTTTGTCTATATAGTTTTATTATAACATCAGTTAAAACAATTAAGATAGTGACAACATATAGTATCCTGACAGACCTTATTATTGTGTTGAAGACATTATGACCTGACTCAACTCATATGTTCAATTTCAAGCATTGCATTATACTAAAATTGAATCCACTTTTTCAATAAAATAAATGTTATCCTTTTTCTAAAATACTGACAAACATGCACAAGGATGCCCCATTTTGTATAACCCATGAAGGATTAACCTGCTAAAGTTTCCAACAAAAGCCCTAGGTTTGAAGAAATACTTTTGAGATATCTTTGGTGGTCAAATGCATATAGATAAAGTGCTTCTTAAGTAAGTAACCTTATGTTAACTTATGTGTACATTCCAAATTACCACCTATTTTATAAAGAATTTTACTCCTTGACTATTTTTGAGCCATCAGTTTTTGGTCCAAACAGAAGCACAGTGCAGAGTTAAATGTTAATGAGTGAGTGCGATGGCCTTCTCTGTGACCCCTCCATGGTCCAGCTGCACAAATGGCCGCAGTATTGCCTCAGTCAGAGGAATGGCTGCATGAAAAACAAACCAATTCCCTGAAAACCTAAAGTTATGTTTCCAGTGAATTGGTACAGTGAATTGGTACAGAGATTGACATGAATTCAGTGTGCTTAGGTTTAAGACTTTCTTTTGGAACATCTTTTCAACTAGAAATTGTATCCATAGTAGTAATTGACTGATTATATTGGGTCCAAAAAATGTATTTTGTTAATTTGTAAAGCAATTTTACTTTGTTAGGTCTTACCTCCCTAAAATTGGAAAAGGTCTACACTCTGATCCTATTTTATGGTGTGGTTCTAGTAAGACTGGAATAGGATCACACTGTGAAATTTAAAATAAGCCAGAACATGAATGGCCTGTGGAAAGTTTTAGAGGGCCTTGTGGGATGCTCTCCATTGAGTATGACGGAACATGGGGGGTTCCTGGTTCCTTTTCCCAGGTGGCGCATCAGATATCTTGACTAGAGTACTCAGGAGTGTGGGGGCAAACATGGTCCAAATGCATGAGGATGAACTGGTCATCAGAGAACTGAAGCAGGACCGGTCATTCTCTGTTGAACCAAACAGCTGCAACAAATGTTCTATGATCTCCACTAAAGCATGAACAGGAAAATAACAGAAGCATGATTCAAAACCTATAGACAATAATAATAATAAGAACCCAAAAACACCCACAAATCATGACAGAGCAGTACAAGTGACAGTGTAATCACAATTATACTTGGATTTATGTGATATTACAAATGCCTAAATTCTTAATCATACCAATACTTACATTTAGATTGTTCAAGAAAAGAAAGTTTCTACATCGCAAATAAAAAATAGTCTTACATTAGTTCCATCCTAAATTAATCAAAATCTCATTACCATCAGAACTAGGCATTTATTGGAAGACTATAGCAATATGATATTAAATTATAATGTTTTGGATGTTTTTTTTATCAGATCAGGAGATCCATAAACTGCTACTTTTCATTGTATAACATCCCATTTGTGTGACTGAATCCCCAAACAGACAAATGCATTACTTGGATGTATTTAGACCTTCTTCATAAGGCCTGTGTCTGTTTGTGTGTTACAGTGTGCATCTCATGCCATCCATTTCATGCTGGCAGTACAGCTACTAATAGCCGATACACAAGACGGCCCATGAAGGTCTTTATGTAGAGTGGAGTGTGGCATTGACATTTCCTCCTTATTGCTTCACAAATCACCCCTTTTGTGTGTGTGTGTGTCTGCTGCATGTTAGTGCTACTCACAATCTAGAAATTTATGACGTTTCATACACACCGGCCTACACAAAATTCTCTCCTATTTATCACTCTTGTAGCCCCTGTGAGTCATGTATAGTACACACCTGATATCCACTTTAGTTTTTCAGTTATGTAGCACATACATCATTAAAAGCCATCTTATTAGACGATTACCCAAGATCCAGTGTCTCTTGCATGTATAATATCCGTCATATTATGTGAACCTCGGCTCTTTTGTTATAGAATGTCAAACAGATACACAGGTAAAGAGCCTAGCAAAAGTATTCATACCCCTTGATTTTTTTTTTCACATTTTGTCATCTTACAACCACAAACTTTATGGTATCTTACTGGAGTTTTACAATGTAGCCTTTAATATGATAACCCTAAAGAAAATCCAGTGCAAGAAACTGCTTTAAGGATACCGTTGAATAGTAAATAGAGTCCACTTGAGTCTAATTTGATCCTCGCATAAATGCAGCCCTTTAGTGAATGACTCAAAGGTTTGTTATAGAAAATTGGTGAACAAACAGCATCATGATGTTAAGAAGAAAGCCTTAACACGTCATGTTTGCAGTGTGCCAAAAGGCATGCAGAGGATAAAACAAACATGTTGAACAAGTGGCTCTGCTCAGATGGGACAAAACATGGCTTACATGCAAGAAGGTTTGTGTGACAGAAAACTAACAATCTATTCAGCGAAGCTGGATGATGGGAAGATGGATGAGGTTAAATACTACTCAATACTGGAATACATCCAGTCAGAGGCCACAAAATACTTTAAATCTGGGAAGCTCACATGGAAGCTCTACAGGTCCACTCAAAACAACTTGAGCTATAATGGAATGGGTGAGATTAAAATATGTCATGTGTCACTGGCCCACTCAAAGTCTACACAGAAATATTCTGGTAAGACTTGAAAACTGATGTTAGCAGATGCTCTCCATCATTCGTTATTTTATAGATCCATTATACACAAAGCAATATATTCAAATATCTCTATTGAATAAATAACTTAAAAATACACTCATCGGCCACTTTATTAGGTAAACCTGTTCAACTGCTCGTTAACGCAAGTTTCTAATCAGCTAATCACATGGCAGCAACTCAATGCATTTAGGCATGTAGACATGGTCAAGATGATCTGCTGCAGTTCAAACTGAGCATCAGAATGGGGAAGAAAGGTGATTTAAGTGACTTTGAACGTGGCATGGTTGTTGGAGCCAGACGGACTGGTCTGAGTATTTCAGAAAGTGCTGATCTACTGGGATTTCCACGCACTACCATCTCTAGGGTTTACAGAGAATGTTCCGAAAAAGAGAAAATATCCAGTGAGTGGCAGATCTGTTGGCGCAAATGCCTTGTTGATACCAGAGGTCAAAGGAGAATGGCCAGACTGGTTCGTGCTGATAGAAAGGCAACAGTAAGTCTAATAACCACTTGTTACAACCAAGGCAACAGACAATACCTGATCTGATGAGTCTCGATTTCTGCTGCGACATTCGGATGGTAGGGTTAGAATTTGACATCAACAACATGAAAGCATGGATCCATCCTGCCTTTTATAAATGGTTCAGGCTGCTGGTGGTGGTGTAATGGTGTGGGGGATACTTTCTTGGCACACTTTGGGCCCCTTAGTACCAACTGAGCATTGTGTCAATGCCACAGCTACCTGAGTATTGTTGCTGATCATGCCCATCCCTTTATGACCACAGTGTACCCATCTTCTGATAGTTACTTCCAGCAGGATAACGTGCCATGTCATAAAGCACAAATTGTCTCAGACTGGTTTCTTGAACATGACAATGAGTTTACTGTACTCACATGGCCTCCATAGTCACCAGATCTCAATCCAATAGAGCACCTTTGGGATGTGGTGGAAGAGGAGATTCACAACATGGATGCAGCCAACAAATCTGCAGCATCTGTGTGATGCTATCATGTCAATATAGACCAAACTCTCTGAGGAATGTTTCCAGTACCTTGCTAAATCTTTGCCACAAAGGAATAAGGCAGTTCTGAAGGCAAAATGGGGTCCAACCCAATACTGGCAACGTGTACCTAATAAACTGGTCGGTGAGTGTATCTGCAAAGAAATCGGAATACCATGCATTCTTTTCTGTGGGCACTAACATTCAGTTATTTTGCAAAGAAACACTGCAATATACAGTATTTGGTTACTAGATTTGGGTGAATCATACCCCAAAAGAAATACATTTGCAGTTGCATGATTCATTGTAATATGCTCGCTTTGTGTTGGTCTTTCAGATAAAATCCAAATGATCAATTTAAAGGTTGTGGTTGTAATGTGACAAAAAGGTTCAAGGAATGTCAATTATTTTGCAAGGCCCTATAGATAAAAACCTCATATGAAAGTTAATTTCATTTTCTGTTTTTATACATTATAGGACAATGAAAGATGACAGCGAGCAACAATCTTGACGTCTGTGCAATGTCACGTCTTTGTTCACACTTATTTTACATGCACGCTATATATTTTTTTCCTTTGTGCATGTATAATATTTTGTGTGTATTTGTTTCTTTTGTGTGACAGGGCCAAACTGTTTTTAGGTCTAAGTGACAACTGTGCCTTGAATGTCAAGCAAAATGATGCAGGGACAGAACCTGCATTTTCCTTATGTTTATGTTAGTGTCTGTGGATCTGTGTGATGTACAGTGTTATTCTAGTATAAAGTACAAGTACAAAGTATGAGTTGAAACAAACAGCAAAAACGAACTATTGTACTTGCCTAAACATCGAAGATTCCTTATAAGATTTACACAAAAGAACTATGAGCTGTCAGATAAAAAAGAAAGTAA
The DNA here is from genome assembly GCA_036173005.1 of Crenichthys baileyi. Lineage (NCBI taxonomy): Eukaryota > Metazoa > Chordata > Actinopteri > Cyprinodontiformes > Goodeidae > Crenichthys > Crenichthys baileyi. Next base: position 51,902 of record JAHHUM010000917.1, read on the forward strand.
TTCAAAACAGAATATCAAGTTCATTAAAACATCAAAGATGAAAATATAAATCATTTGCTTTAAGGTGGAGAAGAATTTGACCTGTGAAAGCCTTAATAAGCCCAACTGAGACAGATTTTAACATCTTTAACAAAGAACACTTTGCAGGCTCCTGATCTGCTTTTACCAAACTCTCATCTTCATTCTCTCTCTCGCAACCCCTGCTACCTGCTCCCACAGTCATCCCAGATCTTAGTTAAAACAGCCTGATAAACATCATGACAATGCAGTTATCTAGTCAGTACTCGTACTACTCGTACACTACTCGTACTCATCATCTTCTGCTTCATCCGGGACTGGGTCGCGGAGGCAGCAGACTCAGTAGAGACACCCAGACGTCCCTCTCCCCAAACACCTCCTCCAGCTCCTCCGGGGGGAGCCCAAGGCGTTCCCAGGCCATCCGAGAGACATAGTCCCTCCAGCATGTCCTGGGCCATCCCCTGGGCCTCCTCCCGGTGGGACGTGCCTAGAATACCTCCCGAGGGAGGCGTCCAGGAGGCATCCAGTATAGGTGCCCGAGCCACCTCAACTGGCTCCTCCCAATGTGGAGGAGCAGTGGCTCTACTCCGAGCTCCTCCCGGATGGCCGAGCTCCTCTCCCTGACCCTATGGAGGAAGCCAGTCAGTATCTATTTAGTCTTAATGTAAGGGGACAGTTGCAGTGCAATGATAGACAACTGAACTGGTAAAGAGAGTGTTGGGAATTGGGAGTTTTTATTTAGTGCTTTTTCCCCCACCATCGCACTGGAGGGCTTTTCCCTTCCCCCCCAGGGGTTCCTGACCTTGCTGATTGCATTTACCTTTGGGGGAGTAAATTTTGGGCCCTTGGGCCCCCAGTACTTGTGGGCCCGAGTGTTGTGCCCCTGTGGTAAAAATCAAACCCAAAAAGATATTTCCAGCTAACCTTGCATTTGATAAACCTTGGTTTTTTCTCTCCCCCCTTCCTGCTAGAAGCCTGTTTTGGGGTGTTGGGGTGTTTAAACCCACAGGGGAAATGGATTGGATATACAACTCCTACACCAATTGCTTTTTAACCTGGATAAAACATATCTAAATGATTTCGGGTCCCTTTTTCCCCCAAAAAACCCCCTGACTCGTGTGAACTCTGGACCAAAACGGGGCAAGCCCACTTGGGTTTTCTGGACTCCCAAACCCAAAAGGATTTAAAAATCCTGAAAATTCGTTTTTTCTGAAAATCCCCAAAAAGCCACTTTACTGAAAACCCAAAGTGGATGTTTTTTCCCCCTCAGTCCCGAAAAAAAAATTTGACTCTCTCTTTTAGTGGCCTTTAAGATCCA